>JZKD02S1703260.1:84677-112620 GCA_000966675.3 Picea glauca
TGTGTTTCAGCTTCTATGTTCCTGCCTCTGTTCTCCATAAACAATCGATTGCCATCAATGACAACCTTGATCATCTGCATCATCTCTGCTGTAGCCATATTTCCAACACATGTGAGGGTTATTATAATTGTTCATGATTACACACACCTATATGGAACATGACTAGAGAGAGATATATATGCTTTGGGTAAAGGTTATGAGGATACATACACAATGTACAGATATAGTCTGGATACAGTGACAGGTTGCAGATCTATGTGAAAGAAGTTGCAGAGGGTCAGACAGTTTTCAGAAAAAGAAAACCCTAATTTTTAAAAGGTATATGCAGGCTGCATAACAGACAGGACACGTACATACGCAGGTTTTTGTATAGACAGGGCTCATACATACGCATGTTGCATAACTATAGGTCACATATCCCTAGTTTCAGAAGGCATACGCAGGCTGCATAACAGATATAACGCGCACATATGTAGGCTGTTGCACAGATAGGACGCATACATACACTGGTTGCAGAACTACAGGTCACATATCTATTGTATTTTGTTGATACATGTTCAGCTCAGGTACATATTGATTACAAGGAAGTTGTACAAGTTGGTTACAGGTCAGTGGTACAGGTTGATACAGTTGTACAGTGGTATATATCACAGTGATATTGTGACAGTGGTTCCATCATTCTACTTCTACTTTAGGGCGGTTGGACAGGGCAAGGACAGGTGGTTGTAGCCACCCTCCGGTTGTATCTAGAGAATGTAAGGGGGTTGTAGCTTCCTTCTGGTTGTAGCCAGAGAATTGTGAAGTTGGAGCTTCCCTCAGGTTGTAGCCTGAGAAACTAGGGGGTTGGAGCTTCCTTCCAGTTGCAGCTAGAAAACAAAGGAGGTTGGTGCTTCTAATGAATGTAATTCTTCAAGACATATAAGAAAAAACATGATGTGGTTTTCTCTCACTTTGGTTTTCCACGTAAAAACATTGGTGTACTATGTATGTGTGTGATTGCTCATTTGTTCATTATTTATTTACTCTGTAACTATTGGATGATAATTCTACATTGATATAACACTTGATTTTTTGGAGAAAAGGGATTAAATTGATCTATTAGTGATTCAATCCCCCTCTTATTAATTCAACAAGAAGAAGGATGGCACTGTGAGGATTTGCATAGACTACAATGAATCGAACAAGAAGGCCATAAAAAACCGATACCCAATACCTAGGATTGATGAGATGATAGACGAGTTGCATGGGGAAGTGTACTTCTCAAAGGTTGATCTTCGATCAAGATACCACCATATTTGGGTCTAAGAGGAGGATATCCATAAAACAACATTCATGTGTCACTATGGGCACCATGAGTTCCTATTCATTCCCTTTGGGTTGACTAACACACCAACTACCTTTCAATTTTGCATGAACCATAGCTTCAACAAACAATTGAGGGAATTCTTGTTGGTGTTCTTTGATGATCTTCTAATAAAAAACAAGACGTGGGAGGAACATTTGAAGAATGTGGATGAGATTCTCAGCATTATGGAGAAGCAGTCACTTTTTTCCAATGAGGCAAAATGCAAGTTTGGGTTAACATAGATCCTCTATCTAGGGAATGTGATTGGTGTTGAGGGAGTAAAGGTACATCAAGCAAAGATCCAGACAATATTGTATTGGCCCACCCCCAGATCACTCATAGATATGCAAGGATTCATTGGGATATGTAGTTATTATAGACGCTTTATGAAAGGATTTTAACAATTGGTCACACCATTGATAGAACTCACCATGAAGGGGGAGTTTTGGTGGTCAGAGGATGCACATGTAGCATTAAACAGAATGAAGAGGGTGATGAGCACCTTCCCAATATTAGAACTCCCAGATTTCACACAGCCTTTTGTCCTATAGTGCGACACATCCGGTGAGGGGATAGGGGCAATATTGATGCACAAATGACACTCGATAGCATGTGAGATAAGAAAGATAAGAGAGATATATATTATCTATGATAAGTATATGTTGACCATCATGCATGCATTGGACAAGTTCAGACAATACTTGGTAGGAGGACGCTTTGTGGTTAGGACTGGCCACGAAAACTTGAGATATTTCCTAGAGAAGAGGGATCTGAACGAGAGACAATAGAAATGGGTGAGTAAGGTGCAGGAATATGATTTTGACATTGAGTATGTAAAGGGGAAGAAGAATATAGTTGTTGATTCCTTTTCTAGAATACTTGTAGCTTTCTCCATGACAGAGATCTCAACGGACTCGAAATCCATTCTTTTGGTGGAATACTCCAAGAACACCTTCGCGTGTTAGCTGATGGAGGGAATTATTCAGGATGATAGGTACAGGGTAGTGGATGACATCATATAATACAAATACATGATCTATATTGTCCATGATTCGAAACTCAAGGATAATATTTTAAGGGAAGTACATGATGTGCCACTGACAGGGCACCAAGGGTATCTGAAAATCTACAAGCAGGTGAGGGAGATATTTTCTTGGAAGGGTCTAAAGGAGGATGTACTTCTTCATGTGAGGGATTGCATGAATTTTCAACAGAAAAAGTCAGATTTTACACATCCGGTGGGACTACTTCATCCATTGTTGATTCCAGAGAACAAATGGGATAATATTTCCATGGATTTCGTCACAAGATTGCCAAAGGTGTAGGGAAGGGACTGTATCAACGTGGTAGTGGACATATTGACTAAATATGCACACTTATTTTCCATTCCTTCAGAGTAAAACACATCTCAAGTAGCAGATCTATTATTCATGGAGGTGTTCATACTCCATGGTCTTCTGAGGAACATAGTCAGTGACCGGGACAACATGTTCCTCGATGCATTTTGGTAGTAGTCATTCAGTTTATCCGAGACAAAGTTGACACCTAGCACTAGCTATCACCCCCAGAAAGATGGGCAGACTGAGATAGTAAAAAAATGGATCGAGGGGTACTTGAGGAACTATGTGTCAGGGAAACATCAAGCATGGAGAAATTGGTTGCATCTCGGAGAGCATTGTTACAATACCACTCATCACATGGCCATTGGAATGAGTCCATTCAGGGCATTGTATGGCTATGATGCTCCATATTTTATGGATTTTTTGTTTGGAGAGAGAACATCTCCCAAGGCCAAATATTGGTTGTAGGAAATTCAGAACACAACTTTGAGGTTGGGGACCTAGTCTTCCTCAGGTTGCATTCTTACAGATAATCGTTGCTGAAAAAGAGTGGTGCAGAGAAGTTGAAGCCTCACTTTTACAGACCCTATAGAGTGATCATGAGAGTTGGGGAAGTATCCAACGAGCTAGAGCTTCCAAAGGGTAGGAGGATCCACAACACCTTCCATGTATCTTGCCTCAAGAAGACATTGGGACAACAGGTCACAACCTCAACAGATCTTCCTCCACTAGATGAGGAAGGGAAATTGGTTATATCTCTAGGGAGGATTGTTGATGTTAGGGAATCGAGGCTAAGGAGCAGATTCATTCAAGAGTACTTGGTTGTATGGAGAGGATTGCCTACAGAAGATACTACTTGGGAAGGAGAGAAGATATTACAACACCCTGATCTGGAATTGCTTGAGGAAAATCAATCTTGGGAAGGGAGTATTGTAATGTCCCCTTCCAATTGATCATGATGAAGGATTACTCAATATCCTATACGACTCTCGTATACTATAGTAGACAATGGAAACATAGTCAAGGAGGTTTATTTGGTGTCACTAGAATGATAAATCCCAAAGTGACATTAAATAAATAAAAAATTATATTTAAATGAAATTGTAGGGAAAATAAAATGAGGGTTTGATTTGGTCAAAAAGGGGAAAGATCTAGAAGGTCCGGAGGAAGGATAAATAGAGGGGTAACTCTTCTCTTTGGAATTATGATTTGATCTTTCATTTTGGAGTGCTCTTGGAGCCATCATTTCGTTATGGTTTAGTAAAATCCTTCCACTATTGTAGTCTAGTTGCAGTGGTGTAATACCCACCCTATCTAGATAAGAGGGGAGTCCATCTAGGACTACCATTGGAAATTTAGTTGGGATTTGGTTTTCAGTGTAGATATAATGACTTGCGTAGGATGTTGGTGACTAGTTCGGAGGAGGCCATACTCATACTTGGCATGTACAAGGAGGGTTTCTGAGTAAATCGTGGTACATGACAACCTCACAGGTTGAGTATAGTGTGTCCCGTGAGGCCTCCACGCATTGTAAATATTCGTCCCATGAGGCCCCGCTAGTTGATTGACTATGTCCCGTGAGGACCTCTGTGATCGGGGGTTTGCAGTGGCTACTTGGATATGGACAATGAGGGTTATAGGAGGGTCTCCAATAGAGCAGACATTATTGAAGCAGAGCAAACATTACTGGAGTAGAGCATCACATGAAGCATCATAGATTGACATCATTCCAGGTTTCCTTGTATTGTTTTTGTTTGTAGATTTTTGTAACTTCCTTGCAACCATTATACTTTTGTGTTCATGAGTATTTTGTAGTTGTTATTACAACCATTAGATATCATTTTATTGTTGTTTCCATCCATAATAATATGCCATGGTTATTTTCTCAATTTTATGTGTAATGGATGCATGCAATGTGTTTGTCAATATTTATGTATGGGAAAACTATTTATAAGGGGTTAACATCAACATTAATACCAAGTGTATGACATATTTACACAAGGAGAATTAACAATTTTGGATAGAAAACATAATAAATCCATATAACCTAGTTGGGGACATTATAATTTAGCCCCATATATGCCCCCCCTTGGGGTCATATCATATACATTTAACCCTATATATGCCCCCCTTGGGTCATAACAACATACAACCACATTTATGCTCTGACTTTGATGAATATGAGGCCATAATTTTCCCACAACACAAATTTCATGACAAGAGTTTCAAGCCTTATTGTTTTACTTCATCCTACTATACCACTAAGGATATGATTGGGAAAATGTTTCCTTGTCCCAAGTTGTCTACGGGGAAAAACATTTCCTTAGAATTTAAAGGAAGGTTGGAGGATTTAAGAATGACATTGACATCCAATTTTTTCAGCCTCCCCTTGAGTAATTATCATCCATCCTCTAGATTCCTATTCATCCCTTTCAGGGCCTTAGGGAGCAATGAGAGCCAAGATAGTCATTCTTTGAAACCTTTGAGTCAACCTCATGAGCCTTCGTCTTATCACAAAGCTATCCAGACATGGGTAGAGAAAGCATGTGCAGATACATCTTGGCACGATTTTGTCCCTCCTCCCCACCCCCATGAATTAGCATTCATGTTTTGATATCTTGTGATGACTATCCCAACTCATGATTGTTTTGGTCTTGATATATTTTTGTTTTGGTTTTTAATCAAGCACAAAGGTACAACTCTTGGATTTGATTAAATGTTGGCATGGATTCATTGGTTATATGATTATACCTAGCTTCTCAAAGTTGACATGCTTAGGGTAGGTAGGTTAGGTAGGTCATCTACATCCTTGCATCTCATTTGTATATATTTGCATCATGCATTGATGATATTATAGTCTTGCCTTCATCTTGCATCATTTTCCTTACATTCTATGGATTTTATTTACTATGCATTCATGTTTCTTTAGTTTGATTTTTGAAAATTCCAAAAAAAAGTCTTTCTAGAATGATTTTCGTATACTAACATAGGTGGATCACCCTCCTTTTCTACTGAAGTGCTAGCGTTGTTAGAAGTGGTTGCAATATTGGAGGTATTGGACAACCAAACATCCCCATGTTGGAGCCAGATGTTACCCCCGACCTAGGGGCAACTAGAGGAGATCATGTCTCATGAACCACAATGAAGACAATGATCATGTTGATGATGATGATCAACATGTCCACCCATGGAATCCCAACATCCCCCCTCATATTTACCTCTTCTACTATATATCAGCCAAGCTCATCACATCCAGTCTACTTAGTGTATGGGATATGGTAAGATAACATCACCATGAGGTATGTTAGTACTTATTTTATACGAATTATTGTGCTTAATATACTAGGCATGTGAATGAGGATCATTGGTTGAAGTGTGATCATGGATCATAAGCTCATGAAGTTATGTTTGTTCCCTTGTTTCACGTTGGTGGCCAACATCTACACCCTAGTCCCATGTTGTCACCCCCAAGGAAAAGGGGTACTACTAGGGATCCCTCACAAGGGTAATGTTCCATTTCCTCACCATCCTAGAGCCTATCACCGTGTACTAAACTTCGGTAATGGGTCATGGTTCATTCTCTCATCAGATGAAAGTTTGAAGGCCCAATGCTTGATTGCAACTACTAGAAAAACAATAATAAAGAAATAATAATGCTAAATAAAGAAAGAAATAATACTAAAGGACTCTCAAAATCTAGTCCCAAAGCAATGATGTTATAGCTTGAAACATTATAAAGGGGACTTGCAAATATGATAAAGAGGAAAAATAAAAAGGCAGATTAAGGGTTTGGGAAAACATAACACTTATAAAGTGGTAACTCAAGAGAAAACACACCCTCCAGAAAGGAGTTCATAGAAATGGATTCAATGACACCATAAGCCATGAAGTAAGTTAGACATGTACCACTACCACACTTACTCTTGAAGGGTTATTTTCTTTCATTCTTTTCCCCAAGACATATACCTCTACTTGGGTCTTTCCTTTCACTATTTTGGTTGGCACACCTAATATAGTCTGATGAAGGTCCTCCCATTTTCAAACTTGCCAACTTACATAAAGTCTTAAGATAATGGGAAATTTGAAGGGATACGTAAGGTGAACTGTTTTTGTGGCTTATATATTAAACAAAAACTCACTTTGTATGATCTAAGGACTAGTATATCTCATGAACATTGTCTTTACTTGATTTCATACTTTGTTTTGATTTGTATGCCCCTGACATGGTACTTTGAAGGACGTGTAATAACATGATTTCCTATCATTGTCACCTCAATAGGTGATCCCCATGTTTTAGGAGTTGAAGGAGGTCTACCCCAAGGGAGGCATCCCTGATGGCCTAAAGGGCTGGGTAAACTAAGGATATGTCAAGTACTAACCCCCCCCTCTCATTGGTCATTTAAGTCAAGAGTGTCTTCATCTGAAGAGTTTGAGGCAAAGAAGAATACTGATGTACCTTCCCAGAACAAGAACAATATGGCATGAATATATAATTTCCAAGTACCAAATGATAATAAAATCCTAAGAGACGTTAGAAAATTAATAAATGAAGTGGTTGAAGTAAATTTTCAGCAATTTATTAGTTTACAACAACAATGAATGTTTGTAACAACCACAAGAAGTAATGCTCTGAATTGCAAGAAACTGCTATGAAAATTTAGCATTTATCAAGTAGATTGTTTAGCCATGATCACAAGCAATTTCTGAATGAGTTAGGTGTAAGTTATGTAGGTGTATGCAACAAATTAGTATGTCTGTAGCAGTGATTTGAAAAAAAAAACAAGTTAATTAGTGAATTAGTCTAGTTTAGAGTTAGTAAAAGTTAGAAAAATCTTCAAGGAAGAGAATTTGAAAGTAGTTTTGATCTCATTCATCCACAAGAGCATATAAATCAGTGCCTTTAGGGGCTTATGGAGTCATTAATAACATAAATATCACTTGGGAAATAAAGAAATGATAATACTTGTCCAAGGAAAGAGGTAGATACAAGAGGTGTTGGCACTTCAAGGCCTCGAGCATCTAAGTCTTAAGAGAGGTTTTGCTAGAGAATAGGCACTTCTAGGCCCTAGCGCACCTTCCTTCCTTAGGATTTTGAAAATGTATTTAACAATTAGAGTTAAATTTCTAGAGATCTAGAACTTAAGGGCTCTAACAATCACTTCTAAACAATGTATACTTGAAAAATTAAGCTAGTAGAAGAGTTATAGGGAGAAAGAAGCACTTATGTTTCTCCCCTAAGGTTTAAATAAGCAATTTCATAACCTTCAACATGAAATAAGAAAAATTTACCACAAACATTCATTACATGAATAAAAATGAATATTTTCTATTTCTATTCTAAGACTTTTGCGACCATTGTTTTGTTTAGAGAGTTCTTTCGGATCCATCACATAGGTTTTATGTTTTTCGACGTTTCAGACCAAACTAGTGTGGTCCATCATCAGAAAAGTGTTTGTGAAAAATGAAGGAAAAAAGAATATAACACGTATATAAATACTTGAAAAGTTTTTGTAAGGAGCCGACTTATTGAAAATGAAATCAATAATTATAATTTTTTTTAAAGATTATAATTGTTTGTTTAATTAATTAATTATTTGTTTCAATAATTAATTACTTGTTTGTTTATTAATTTTTTATTTTTAATTTAAAATGAGCCGACTGGACAATGTTTATAAATTAATATTTAGAATTATTCATATTGGATAGGATAGGGATCCAATTTTGACTAATTTTCCATCCATCATCTCTGTTTAGATTATTAGGTTGTTTTTCAATTTCGATTGCTTCTCTGAATTTCCTATTGTGATAGTGATCTATCCTGGCAAGGATTTTGGTTTCTTCAATACAGATGTGATGTTTGGTTTTATCTGAGTGTTCTGCGAGAGTTGAGGGACGAGTGTGATTGTGTTTGATGTCAGCGGCGTGTTCTTGAATCCTAATTCTAAAGGAATGACCTGTTTATGGACCACACTAGTTTGGTTCGAAACGTCGAAAAGCATAAGACCTATGCAATGGATCCGAAAGAACTCTCTGAATATTTTCTACTTATTTCACCAAGAATAATCAAGTCAAACCCTATTGGAAGACCATTCCACCATGAAAAATGTCAAGATGCACCACAAAAAAGCTTCCTCAAGAGGTGCACACTAGTTATTTCAGCCAATAGCCCTTAAGAGGGATAAAATTTCAGTACAAAAGTGTTGTGTGATGAGATATGATGAAAAAAAATGAAATTACTGAGTCATATTTATATGGGAAATCTTGGCTAATTTACCCAAAAGTTGTTTCTCTTCCCAAGACATAGCCTAGATGTCAATTTGGCTCTTAAAACTAAAATCTAAATTATTTTTCACAAAATAAAACCCTAAAGAGGGTGACGTCATCCTTTCGAGGTTGATGTTAGGCCTCCTCCATGAGATGTTGAGGTCATCTAGCAAAACATTGGACTTCCAAAGGCCCTCCTCCATGCCACACGTGCCAAAATTGCAGCCCAACATCTCTCAATGTCAAACCCTAGCCATGGGTGACATCATGTGGCTACTAGGGTGATGTCCAAGGTCTCCAAAGCCAATTTCTAGGTGGGGAAGGGTGGCCCCTCATCATCTAGGCCTACCAAGGTGCCTCCAAAGGCAACATCCTCTTCCTTCATTGTGAAAAATGGTCGTAACTATCTTTCCCCAAGCCTAGGGTCTCTGCACCCATCCTTGGGCTTCAAGCCCTCATGAAGGTTTAAACTGATCATCTCCTCATGAATACCTACCCACCATGTAAAGTCCTACAAAGAAAACAAGTATGCCATCTAGGGGTCCATAAGTCACAAGTATCATGGCAAGTAAATCACATCTAACAATCAAAGCACCCAAACATCTGCATCAAAGCACCCTAACCCAAACAAATGCTCAAAGACGTTATACAACTTTCCAAATTTAGGTTAGGAAAGGGTCTCAAGATGTCCTATTGGTTTAATAACCCCTATGTTTAGGGTGTTTCCTAGGTGGAACCATTCATAGTCATTTGTGCATGTGATATGATGTGGGGAAAATTCTTGGGCATGGGGTTCAAGACATACAAGGGTTTGTATTGTCTTACCTATGGGGTCCTTTGTAGAGGGTGAGTGGTCCTTTGTTCATGATGCAAATATTTCCAAGCCCACTTATTGCCATTTATTTTTTCTTAGTTTTTTTTCTTTATTCCCTTTTTATGTTTCAAGGAGCCAGTTGGAGGTCACTGTCCTGGCTTGGTGTCCATATGTGATAGTTCCATTCACAGATACCTCACGAAATGAGAAGTTTGGCTCATGATGAGAGCTCCTTTCCCTCAGTCATGCAACTAAGAGACACTACCCTGGCTTGGTGACCAGATGATGGTAATTTCATACCACTGGGCACTGATGATCATGGTATGTCAGCTCGTGATGAGACCTCCTATCCCCCTACTATAACCCTGAGTAGTCATTATTATTTATTTTGTAGGTCCCCTATTTATTGTGGAGAAGTGTTTCACTGCTTTCTTAGGGATCCTTGGGCGAAACATATCAAAGGTGAATGATAGGATTTTGTCTTTTCCCTGCTACTTTTACCCTCTGGGCCTTTAGCCCCTTCTTCCCATGAGGTAAGGTATAATCCCTTCTTGGGTCAATATACCCGAAGATACCAAAAGGCTGGGGAGATGGAGGGAAAGAAGTATGGAAAGTGACAAGTATGGTAGGAAATAGATGATGACTTTTCAAGGAACCACGTAGTAGCAACCTATTTCCGAGGGAAACCCACTTACGAGGACACAATGACATCTCCCTCGAGTTTGAATACAGAAAAGAGCATAAATTCCAAGCAAATGTTCTAAAATCAAGAAATATCCTTTGCAATATGTTCAAATGCTTTAAATATCAGAGTGTTACGTACCATGATACCTGGACTCATTACCTCGTGGAGAAAGACCCACTACCTTGTGGGAACCATGCCAATGTGGTGGATGTTGTTGTTGGTTATGTGTAGGATGAATCATTGGAAAGAAGGGCCCCTCCAAGGCTATGCTTTGTCCATATGGATCTCGACAGTCCATGTCTACAAACTTTGGGCCTAGAGACATGATCTCCTTAGTTACCCCGAGGTTTGCGGGTAACATATGGATCCTACTCTAGGACATGTGCTCACTGTAGAGAGCATGAGAACCTCAACATCTCTGGTATGACCTGTTCCTACTAAAAATAAATCAAAATATCAGTGCATCTAGGGTGGTGATATCACCCTTTGTCCATATATGATAGAAAAATTCAAAATGAAAAAGAAAAATATCTCTAATCTAACATATGAGCATATGATGTATACAAGTGAAACAAAGCAATATGAAAATGCAACTAAGATATACTAACATGATATGCATGGTATATACAATGGATGAAAATGATTACCTACCTATACTTACATGTTGATCGAGTGCTAGGTATAATAATATATCCAATAGAACCATGCTAGTAATGTATTATAACACCTGCCTATGTGTTTCATCACAAACGAAAACAATGAGAAATTAAGCACAAAAATAACATGAGTTAGAACATTCATCATATCATAGGAAATTGTAAAATCTAACTCATGGAGGCGGGAGGGAGGGACAAAATCATGCCAAGTCACATCTAGAGAAAAGTTCTCAATCCACCTCTAAAAAGGATCATGAAAGGTCAAAATCTCGAGAGGTTGACTCAAAGAGTTGGATAGTTGACTAACTTGGACTTCATCACTCCCCGAGGTTTGAGAAGGGACTAAAAAGAATATGGAGGATGACTGACAACCTTTTAGGGGAAATGTGAAAGATTGAGATAATAAACTTCTTCTTAAGGCATTCAACCTACCCTTAAATTCTAAGAAAAGGCCTTGTCCTAGAGAAAACTTGAGACAAGAAGCATGTCTCCTAGTTGCATCCTTAGTGACATTGCAAGATAAAGGAAGGGAAGGGAGCTGGAAAACCTTATCACAAGTATCCTGCTTTAGGCTAACCATGTACTCACCCTTATCAAAATCTAAGCACAACGACAGTTGAAAGTCTTCTTCATAAAATAAATCCAAGTGCTCAAAAGAATATTTGTCAAACTCCTCAAGGTATGACCGGAAATTATCATGAGAAAATTGCATTAAGTCATCCTCAGGTGTTTGGAATATATATGTAATCATTTCATCTCCTTGTTTCCAAATGTTAGAACCAATATAAATCTCATATGATATTTGTGAAGGCAACAAATGGAAATGACCCTCAATGTCGTAAATGGGATCCCCATCATAACCAATCACATCCCATTTATGTTTTCCAACATGTATGAACTCATCAATATTATCAACCATATCATTACCTTTATCATAACATGAAGGGTTTAGTACATCCAAGGGTTTCTCTAACACCTCTTCACTTTCCAAGTCATAAAATAAGGCATCTTCAAAATCCTAGAAAGGGAAATAACTTATCATATTCTCTTATTCTTGTGCAGGAGTGACAAAGGCTTGGATGACTTCATCAAATGGAGGAGCAAATATCAATACTTCATCCTCATGACTCTCCTTTTCAATCATAATGTTTCCTTCATCACAACATGAAGGGTATAGGTCGTCCAAGGATTCCTTTACTTTTTCACCTTCTAAATCCTAGATTAGGGCATCATCAAAAACCTAAAAGGGAAAATGATCAACCTTATTCTTTTCTTCTTGTGTAGGAGGAATAGGATCTTGGATGGCTTTATTGTAGGTAGGATTGCACATCAACATTTCATCCTCATGTTTTACATCTTCAGGCTCTCGCTCTTCAACCAGGTCTTCATTATATTTGGTAGAATTATGAGTAAATTCTTTCTCTTCCTCGTGGGATTGATAACCTTCATCAGGAACCCTCTCTTCAATCTCTTGTGGGTTGATGATTGGGTCCCACCTTTATTTGAATTCTCTAATGAATATCTCAAGGGAAGCTATTCTCTCTGGACTAAGAATGTCTCGTTTATCCTCAGGGTCATCAACCTTGATTTCTAGAGCAAAGAAATGCTCTTCCTTGGATGAGGAGATATTAGCTTCTAATTATGTAGCCATGTCATAAGCTTCTTGGATTGTCCTTGGGACCTTTTCATTGAGGAGGAATCCTAATTGCCATGAGAATGCCCTGGTATAGAGGAAGATGATGTATTCCTTTCTTGGGTGAGATATTTCAGGGATTCATTGTAATAACCTTTCAAATCTAGTATGGAACTCCCCAATGGTTTCACTCTTAGTCATTTTTATGCCACTAAGTTCACTTAACAATTAGCACATAGGCTCTTTGACACTCTATATTTTAAGGAATAATTCTTCTAGTTGATCCATGGATGTGATTTTGGCATCAAGGAGACTATCATACCATACTATAGCATCATCATGAAGAGTGGTAGAGAAGAGTTTCATTTCTAGATCTCCAACATCATCACTGATAGGGTGGAGCTAAAAGAAAGCCCAAAAAATAGTTATGTGTTATTAGACACTATCCACATCACTACCAGTGAATCTTGGGAGCCAATTTTCATATCTTGTAGGCATTCGTCGGGGGTAACCTGGAATTTCACTCATATCCAAAGGTTTGAAATTACCTGGGTCCCATTGAGAAGCCGTAGTTGGATTTTTTATTAGTGGAGTCACGAGATAATCCTTCTAATGATTATCAAAGGGAAAAGAGAGAATCACCCTCAGTGGAGTTTCCAGGTAAGATTTTAAAGTAAGAAGGCTTTGAGGAGAAATCTTACCGAAAATGTGTCATTCGAGGAAACTTGACTCGATGTTCCCGGGAAACGGCACAAAAAATGTTATCGTACAATCTGTACTATCCCAAAGCCCAAGGAAAGTGAGGAAGATTGGTGTAACAACATGATTTCCTATCGTTGTCACCTTAATAGGAGATCCCCAAGTTTTAGGAGTAGAAGGAGGTCTACCCCAAGGGAGGCATCCCTAGTGGCCTAAAGGGCTGAGTAAACTAGGGATATGTCAAGGAATACTGCCCCCCCCCCCCCTCTCACTGGTCACCTAAGTCAAGAGTGTCTTCGTCTGAAAAGTTCGAGGCAAAGAAGAAATTTGATGTACCTTCCCAAAACAAGAACAATATTGCATGCATATATAATTTCCAGGTACCAAATGATAATAAAATCCTCAGAGATGTTATACAATTAAGAAATGAAGTGGCTGAAGTACATTTTCAACAATTTATTAGTTTACAACAACAATGAATATTTTGTAGCAACCACAAGAAGTAATGCTCAAAATTGCAAGAAAACACTATGAAAAATTAGCATTTATCAAGTATATTGTTTAGCCATTATCACAAGCAATTTATGAGTGAGTTAGGTGTAAGTTATGTAATTGTATGCAACAAATTAATATGGGTTAATATGGCGGTAACAATGATTTGAAACAGCAACAAGTTAACTAGTGAATTAGTCTAGTTTAGAGTTAGTAAAATTTAGCAAGAGATTCAAGGAAGAGAGTTTGAAAGTTGTTTTGATCTCATTAATGCACAAGAGCATAGAAATCAGTGACTTTAGGGGCTTATGGAGTCAATAACAACAACAATATCACTTGGGAAATAAAGCAATGATAATACTTGTCCAAGGAAAGAGGTAGATGCAAGAGGTGTTGGCACTTCAAGGCATCAAGCATCTAAGTCTTAAGAGAGGTTTTTCTAGAGAATAGGCACTTCTAGGCCCTAGCGCACCTTCCTTCCTTAGGACTTTGAAAATGTGTTCAGTAATTAGAGTGAAATTTCTAGAGAGATAGCACTTTAGGGCTCTAGAAATCACTTATGAACAATGTATACTTGAAAAATTAAGCTAGTAGAAGAGTTATAGAGAGAAAGAAGCACACATGTTTCTCCCCTAGGGTTTAAACAAGAAATTTCATAACCTTCAATATGAAATAAGAAAAATTTACCACAAAGATTCATTACATGAATAAAAATGCATATTTTATACTTACTTCACCAAGAATAATCAAGTCAAACCCTAGTTGAAGACCATTCCACCATGAAAAATGCCAAGGTACACCACAAAAAAGCTTCCCCAAGAGGTGCTCACTAGTTATTTCAGCCAATAGCCCTTAAGAGGGAGAAAATTTCAGTCCACAAGTGTTGTGTGATGAGATATGATGAAAAAAAATGAAATTAGGCAGCCATATTTATATGGGAAACCTTGGCTAATTTACCCAAAAGTTGTGTCTCTTAAAAAAACAGAGCTTAGATGTCAATTTGGCTCTTAAAACTCAAAATTAAATTATTTTTCACAAAATAAAACCCTAAAGAGGTTATGTCATCCTTCCTATGGTGACGTTAGGCATCCTCCATGAGACGTTGAGGTCGTATAGAAAAACGTTGGGCTTCCAAAGGCCCTCCTTCATGCCACACATGCCAAAATTGCAGCCCAACATCTCTCAATGTCAAACCCTAGCCCTGGGTGACATCATGGGGGTACTAGGGTGACGTCCAAGGTCTCTAAAGAAAACGTCCAGGTGGGAAAGGGTGGACCCTCATCATTTAGGCCTTCCAAGGTGTCTCCAAAGGCAACGTCCTCTTCCTTCATTGTGCAAACTGGTCGTCATTGTCTTGCCCCAAGCCTAGGGTCTCTGCATCCATCCTTGGGATTCAAGCCTTCATGAAAGTTTGAATTGATCATCTACTCATGAATACATGTCCACCGGGTAAAGTTCTACAAAGACAACAAGTACGCCCTCTAGGGGTCTATAAGTCACAAGTATCATGGCAAGTAAATCACATCTAATAATCAAAGCACCCGAACATGTGCATCAAACCACCCTAACCCAAACAAATGCTCAATGACGTTATACAAATTACCAAATTTAGGTATGGAAAGGGTCTCAAGATGTCCTATTGGGTTAATAACCTCTAGTTTTAGGGTGCTTCCTAGGTGGAACCAATCCTAGTCATGTGTGAATGTGATATTATGTGGGGAAAACTCTTGCGCATGGGGTTCAAGACATACAAGGGTTTGTATTGTATTACCTATGGGTGCTTTTGTAGAGGGTGACTGGTCCTTTCTCCATGATGCAAATATTTCCAAGCCCACTTATTGTCATTTATTTTTTCTTAGCTTTTTTCTCTATTCCCTTTTTATGTTTCAAGTATCCAGTTGGAGGTCACTATCCTGGCTTGGTGTCGAGATGTGACAATGACATTCACAAATACCTCATGGAAATGAGAATGTTGGCTCGTGATGAGATCCCATTTCCCTCAGTCATGCAATTGGGAGCCACTACCCTATATTGGTGACAAGATGATGGTAATTTCATACCGCTATGAAACCAACTTACTAGGACACAATGACACCCCCCTCGGGTTTGAATAAGGAAAAGAGCATAAATTCCAAGCAAATGTTCTGAAATCAAGAAAGATCCTTTGCAATATGTTCAAATTATTTAGATATCAGAGTGATACGTACCATGATACTTGGACTACCTTATGGGAACCAGGCCGGTGTGGTGGATGTTGTTGTTGGTGATGTGTAGGATGCATCAATGAAAAGAAGGGCCCCTCCAGGGATACGATCTGTCCATCTGGCTCTTGGAACTCCATGTATACAACCTATGTGCCTTGAGACATGATCTCCTTAGTTACCCCTATGTTTTGGGGTAACAACATCTTCTATAGGCAAATTATTCCATTTGACCAAGTACTCCTTGGTATCCATGTTCCTTAGTTGTTTCCCCCTTACCTCCAAGAGCTCCTCTAGAATCAAAATCAAGTGTCCCTCTTCATAAACTAGAGGTATATCTTCATTAGCAACAACATGTTGCCCCAAATCCATTTTTAGGAAAGATACATGGAAAACAATGTGGATTTTTCCTTCCGGTGGTAATTTCAGTTCATATGCAACTTCTCCAATTCTCCTTTGCACTTTGTATGGCCCATAGAAGCGTGGTTTGAGTTTCTAAGCTCCACTCTTATTAATAGATGCATGTTTGTATGAATGCATTCTTAAATAGACCTATTCACCTACTTCAAAAGTATGCTCCACCCTCTTTTTGTCCGCATACAATTTCTGTTGGTTTTGAGCTCTATTCAAATTGTCTTTGAGTTCTTTAAGGATGTCTTGACTTTTTTGTATCCATGCTTTGACCATAAGAGCCTTGCTATCTCCAAATACAATTTCCACAAAAGTAATGGGATCATAATTGTACAAAGCTTTGAATGGAGACATGCCAATGGATAAGTGGTGAGTGGTGTTGTAGCAGTATTCCCCCAAATAGATCCATTTGACACATGCTTCTCATTGCCCTGCTACCTAATTCCTAAGGTAACTTTCCACCCATTTTTTCACTATTTATGTTTTCCCATTTGTTTGTGGATGGTAGCTAGTGCTAGGAGTCAACTCAAAACCCACCAATATAAACATCTTCTGCCAAAAGATGTTCATAAACTTGTTGTCCATGTCGCTCACTGTTGTCTTGGATAGTCCATGCAACCTAAAAACCTCCCTGAAAACTAACTCAGCTACCTAAGATGCGTTATAGTCCATGGTAATGGAAAAAAAGTGGGCAAGGTTAGTTAAGCGGTCTACCACCACAAATATACAATATTTCTCTTGTTTCCTGGGAAGCCTTGTAATGAAGTCCATAGATATGATTTCCCACTTAAACTCAGGAATCAGAAGAGGTTGTAATAGACTTCTCGGGTGATTATGTTCATCTTTATTCTGCTAGAAATTAGAACACTCCCTGATGTAGTGCATGACCTCTCCCTTGAGACCCTTCCAGGAAAATATTTCCCTTATTTTCCTGTATATCTTAAGAAACCCTTGGTGTCATGCTAATGGTGAATCACGGAATGCTTGAAGAAATTTCTTCTTAAAAGAAGACTCTAGAACCAAATAGATCCTCCCTTTATAATAAAAAGTATCATCAATTATCATGTACATGTCATCCTGTAACTTCCCATCCATCAATTCACATGCAAATTTGTTTTTTGAATACTCCACAGATAGAAGAGATTTCCATTCCACTGATATTTCGGTCATGGAATAGGCTAAGGGCCTTTTAGACAAAGCATATGCCACTACATTATTTTTTCCCTTGACATATTCTATGTCAAATTTATATGATTGGATCTTTCTCACCCATTTTTGTTGCCTCTCATTAAGGTCTTTCTGCGCAAGGAAGTACTTGAGGTTGTTATGGTATGTTCTAACCACAAATTTCGCTCCAACTAAATATTTCCTGAATTTTACCAATGTGTGCATTATGGATAGCATTTATTTATCATAAATGGTGTATAGCAGCTCAGGACTCCTTAATTTATGACTTTCATAGGCAATGGGATGCCTATTCTGCATAAGCACAACTCCAACCTTCACTAAATGCATCACACTCCAATATGAAAGGTTGAGATAAATCAGGTAGAGATAACACAGGGAAAGTACTCATTACCTATTTCATTTGATCAAATGTTGATTGAGCTTCATCACTCCACTCAAATTTGTTTTTACTAGCTATTCCAGTTAAGTCTCTAGTGCGCTCAATGACATCTTGTAGGGTTGCAGACTTGAAAGCCTTAACCCACCCATGCAAAGGCTCATTTAATGCCACTGTATATATCATCAATAATCTAGATTATGACATATATGGAACCTTGACTGCCACCTTATGAAATTATTCAATGAAAGCGTCCAAAGTCCCTGATTGTTTAAACTATTTGAGCTCCCTGAAATGAAGCTTAGGATCCTCCCCTTCAAATTGTGCAATGAGTCTCTGAGTGAAGTCCAAGTAAGAAGTGACATTCTCATGCCCCAATGTAGTCATCCCATGAAACCACCAATCATGGGCCTTGCCCATCAGATGTAGGGTTGCATATTTCATGGCATTTCCTTCTTCCATTGTATTCAACTGTAAGTAAGCATATAATTGTTGCACCCATTCCTTGGCTGAAATCTGACTGGTTCCATCAAAGGTAGGCATCTCCATTCTGCTTTCTTTGTGCCCTAACTCAATGTCACATGTGTGATGTTCCTTTGATTTCCTCTTGAGTATGAGGTGGTAAAATTACACTAAAGAGACATGCCTCATGAATGATGTGTTTATATTTTTTTAGTCTCTCTCCACAGTTTCCCACTCATCCTCCATGGTTTCTTGGATCAAAGGGTTATAGTCCCTTTGTTGAGTATTTCTAAAAGTAAGAAAGCATGGTCTAGGGGTGGCTCTACTAGCCACATGAGAATGGGAAAGTATGCTCACTATGGGTTATTTGTGTATAGACTCCTCATGGTTCCCATTTCCCCCATGAGAACCGTTGGCATCATTTTTCCCTCCAAACACATGTGGATCTTTGCCATGTATTTGTTCCATCAAATACTGAGAAAGAATATGTTGTTGCCTGCTATGCTCCTCCATTAGAGATATAATTTTGTCCTTTCCTCTTTGAAACTTCACCAAGGAAAATTTTATATCATCTTGGCCCTTGAATAAGTGGTTCTGCATATCCTCCAAATGGTGTTGTAATACACCTTGGCTGCTTTGTAATGTATCAAGTACCCTCTCTGTTAATAATGCCTCATGTGAATCTTGAGTCTCTCCCATGCTTACTTCTTGATATTCCCCTTCAGAAACACTTGTCAATTTTTGTCCCCCTCAGCCTCTTCTCCTGGGCATTAGAATAGTCACAAGTTGGCGGAGAAAATCGCTCTGATACCACTATAATGTTCCCAAGCAAATTCACTAGGGAACTTATTTGTTTGTTTTTTGTAGGGTTTACTTCTGGAGTTGTTCTTTGGGTGTTTTATGAAGAGTTTTGTAGCATTTAAAAGACAACAATGAATTATATCACAAGATATAAGAGACAGAAAACAAAGATACTTCAGAAGAGCTTCAGATCTGACCTTTATTTATTATAATAAGCTGATATATCTACAGATCCGTTACAATAGAATAACATAAAAAATCCAAATATGCATGTGCCCTCTAGATACAATAATATAGAGAAATAAGGCCTCCAAGATCCCCCACAACTGACTGAAGACAAAACAAGATCAATTTCTTCCCCTGATGAGCAATAAACTTCAGATCTAGTACTGGTGCGCCCCTCACTCGCTGGAAAAGATAGATATTTCGGCCTCCCTGAATATGACCTCCAAAAATCATGAAAATACTGCCAAATTGTAGATCGAGAGTTGTAGATAAATTATGGAACAAGTTTGAGGCCAAACTTCCTGATAAAACCCTCCAACTCAGTCCCCCCTAGAGGACTAGTGTGCCATCCTTCAGTAAATTTGCCCCAATAAAGAATAAAATAGATATGTAAGAGGAAACCCTTCAATAAATGATGCAAACGGGCGTTATGGGGATGAAAATCACTCATGTAGTGTATTTCCCTGAAGATCTGGCCTCCACAAATAAAATTGAATACTTTCTCCTTCAGCTAGTGCACCATGTTATCCCCATTTTGTGGATAACTAAGGAGATTATGTCTCGAGGCCCTCAGGTTGCAGATATGGAGTGTCGAGAGGCCACATGACCAACAATATCCCTTTTGCACAACTAGAGACTTACGTCACCACCACAGTGATCCAACACTTGGTCATCATCCACACTAGCTTGTCACCATAGTTCACTTGGGTCTTGCTCCATGTGGTACAAATCAGGTATGATGGTGGTTATCATTTTAATATTTGAGGCATTCTAGCTTGTGTACGAGAGGTTATTTTTTATTATGAGACATTTGCTTTGGAAACTATGTATTTTACCTTGTTTAAATGTTGGTGGTTGGCTTGGGGCACTCAAGTAGATGGTCACCCTTAGGATGGGGTATCTCTAGGAGATTCCTTTTATGAGTCATCGTGCCACTCCCGACCATATTTACCACTTTCCATCATTATTTCCCCTCATGACATCATCTCTTGGGATTTTGGGGTAGATTGACCCTAGAAGGTGTTAGCACCAATTCTTGTAAGGGGGGTGTTTCTCTCCGATTTCATGCCCTTGGTGTAAAACGCGAAGAAATGGGTTTTAAAAACCCATCAAATGTGTTTTATTCAAAGGCCTCATTCATGAGCGTCAAGAGCAGCACACAGAAGAAGTCCATTTCGGGCTTAAAATCAAGCGAGTGGGCATTTTTGTTTTCAACGGCGAGGATCCATCAATGGAGCAAATCAACAGTCATCGGGTAAGCCAGAGCCACAGGATTACACGAGTTTTAGCGCATGGGCTCATCCCTTGGGGCCAAAGTCAAGAAATGATCATGGTCATCTGATCCAGTCGGGACACATGGCGCCTGATTAAGTCTGGTCGCCATCTCGGCTATCGCGACTTTGAAATACAAGGGTCGACTCCCTTCCATCCATGATACATGAGATGTGAAGGTGCCTTTGGGTGCGGGCCCACGGTCATAGTACAAGGTTGTATGGAAAGGCAATTGGAGGAAGAGGAGTGAGAACTCCCGGTAGGAGAATCCCCGAAAGGATCGAGACTGTTAGTCTTGGAGGACACGTGGCACCTGATTAAGTTTGGTCACCATATTGGCCATCACGACTTTGAAATACAAGGGTCGACTCCCTTCCATCCATGATACACGAGATGCGAAAGCGCCTTTGGGTGCGGGCCCACGGTCATAGCACATGGTCGTATGGAAAGGCAGTTGGAGGCATATGAGGGGTGCGGAGCCAATTTGTTCAAGGGAAAATGGATCGTGTCCATTTATTTTGAAGCTAGATCCAACCGCTGATATGGAGGGCAGTTTCGTAGTTTTAGTCACCAAGGATCCTGGACGCTGGAATGGTGGAGTCTCCCGAAAGGAGAAGTGTCGAAGCACCTCTGGAGCGAGGTGCCAGGTCATGGCCATGGGTTACATTGAGGGTGGAGCCAAAATAAAAAGAGGCTAGCCTCTGAGCCCTGTGAAGAAGTTGATCCAAAAACGAAGGTATTACTGATAAATTGCAAGTTAGTTTAATGTACGTTTTGCATCGGATAGTTAAGAATGTGAAATACGTAAACTTGTTATCTTGTTTGCGGAATATCAAATGTGACTTTTACTTGATGCTTATTAATGTATAAAGAGACCAGCCATTAATATTAATGCTGTAAATCAAGAGAATAGAACAACAAAACAAAAAGAGAAATAAAGACAAGAGGTTGATAACGGAGTTCACCAATCGTTGGCTACGTCTCCGGGCCCGCTTCCAAGTGGAGGACCTCTTTACTGCTCTTTAAAATGATCAAATTTATCTTACAATGATCTTTGTTGTTACACTACATGCTTCATGTCTTCTGTGCAAGACCTCCTTGCTCAGATTCATGCATGCACCATCAAAATCCTCTCAACAACATGAGAAAAACGCCTCTCAAAACATGAGAAAAGGCCAAAATTGACAAACTCCTCCTTCAAAACCATGCATCAAAAAGTCTTCTACAAGCTTCAAAAATCCTGGTTCTTATAGTTTTCAAGGCTCAGATGAGGAATCCCAACTTCTCTCAAGATCTGGCCTCTTTCTGGGATCAAATCCCCCTTCAAATGGCCTAAAATCCTCAAAAAATCCATTTTCTGGGCATAATATCAATGAAAAATCACCTTTGTAATGTTTAAAAACCACTTTTAAACCAAAAATGCAGAGTAGTCCCCAAGACAGGGCGTGCCCCCCCTTTACCAGGTCACATGGGGCCACATGGCCAAGTGCCAACGCTCCAAGTGCTATGTGCCAACCCCCTTAACTATTAGCTCCTGGTTTTGGGGTGCCTTCCATGGGATATGGGCTAATCTGCCCTTGGGTACGCCTAGAATTAGCCCTTGGACGTGCTCCTGTAATGAAACCACATGTTGGGGCTTAGCCCTAGCCCCCTTGTGCCCTCCTTTGGATATTTGACCCCAAAACTATAGAAAAGTGGGTTTTTTTTCATAAATTTGACTTTTGGCAGGTTGGTAATTGAATTTTTCCAAAGACTTGGAGCTAGCCATGGGTCAAAGGCTCGAATCCCATGGACCCCCAAATAATTTTTACATGCCAACTAGTAGTGAAGTGCCACGTGGCTTCCCATGTCTGGGCCATGTGGCACTTATTCATTTGCTAGTTGACCATTGACTTTTGTCATAGAAGAATTTGAATGCCGTGCGATATTTTTCACATCCGCAGTCTGTTTTGAGGAAATGAATATATGGCAGGAATTAGCACGATGATCCGGTCGTGATGGAATTGGTTTCATCCAATTATGAGAACTTTGATTTTTGAGCATTTTCTAAGCCTGGGGAGCCTCCTGGATCATTCCTCCCCACTTTGGAAGCTTTTGGACCACCAAAAGTMCGCTTTTACTCAGGTAATAAGTGAGGGTATTGCCTCCCCACTTTGTCCTGTATCATCCATCCTCTCTRCTGGGATAATGAWCACCTGACTAATCACAACAAACATGAAAACTGAGATAGCATTGTTWATCAAAGTAATCATGCCATCAAYTGCACATTCATCTACATTGTTTGTCRTTGTTAGCAKCCATACACTAYTGAATAGCARMAAACCAAATAACAATACTAAATGTGCTAATGAAACAACAYGCTTCCTCTTTTGAACARGAACAATAATCAAATTATGCAGTTGAACCTCATGTTGTACCCCTGGTGACACTTCATGACTGTTTGAAACATATGGAATCATCTCATGTTTAGCATCACTAACTTCATGTTTTATTACAGACATAAGTGTTAAACTTTTTCTTGCATTTACCATTCTTTTTAATTGCCCTGTAGTTGCAAAGGACCTGTCAGTTTTCATGCGATGAGCACGAACAATGTACTCCTTCCCATCTTTCTTGAAACAATATTTATTTTCATCCCTATAGAATATGGCTTTCCTATCATAAAGGTATGGGCTTCCAAGTACAATTCCACATATGTCTAGTGGCACTATATCAAGCTCTACTTCATCAACATAATAGAAGTGATTGTAAACTTGATTTTACATTTCTTGGTTACTTGTAAATTGTTATCACCACATATCCATCCCAATGGATATGGTTTAGGATGTGACTTAGTTTCAAGTCCCAAGTTATTCACAACATCTTCACTGATTAGATTGGCTTGTGATCCACTGTCTACAAGAGTATCAACTTTGACATTATGTGTTATAACCCTTATGTGGAAAAGCTCATTCCTTTTATACTCATCATTTACATCAACTGAACTAGAAGAGATAGAACTTGCAACAAAATTTATACCTCGGATTCCCATAGCTACAACCTATGTATCATCACCAGAATCTGATCCAAGATCCACTTGAATTGTCGCAACTGTGGTATTCTTCTTCATGGTTGGCAAACTTCTTTGGCTTCAAGTCAGGATGTAAGACCCAACAACGATCTTCATCGTGGCCTACTTTCTTGCAATGATTACAAGTAGGCTTCTCCTTTCTTGATGTGGTTGTCTTCTTCTCTTTCCTTTTCCCTGCATCCTTTCTTTTCCAAGTATCTGTAGAAACACTATCACCAACATTCCCTTTACTTGATTCAATGTGAATGGCTTGTACACACACTTCATCAAAGTTAGAAGGATTTAGCATAAGAACAGTGTGCTTAAGATAAGAATGTAAACCACCAATATATTTTAGGAGTGTCTCTTGTGTATATAATGAAATACCCAAATTTAAAGCTTTCTTACGAAATATA
Source organism: Picea glauca (assembly GCA_000966675.3). Classification (NCBI taxonomy): domain Eukaryota; kingdom Viridiplantae; phylum Streptophyta; class Pinopsida; order Pinales; family Pinaceae; genus Picea; species Picea glauca. The sequence goes on from JZKD02S1703260.1 coordinate 109,007, forward strand.
TGAGTATATTCTTGTACACTTTGACCTTTTGATTGCCTTAAATGTTGTCAATTCATCATTTCTTGTTGCATGTAAGCTAAAGGGTAAAACTGTTGTTTTAATGCAATAACAAAATCATTCCAGGAAGATATTGTTTTACAGCTTTTCTTAAGATCATCTCTAGTTCTTCTTTCCCACCATATGAGAGTTGTGCCTCCCATTTTGAGACTTGCTAGTTGGATCTTAGTTTCATCATCGAAAATCTTTTGTATCCTGCAATAGACTTCTAATTGTCTCACCCAATTATCTAACTTTTTTGCATCTAATTCACCATCATAAGTGGGTAATTGAAACTTTACATCTAACTTTAATAACGACATATCAGAAGAATGATGAGTTTTTTGCTTATGCTTGGAGGAATGTACACTTGCTTCATTATTAGATGATGAGGATGAAGGAGAAGAAGGTTCTGAAGGGCCACCACCTCCAACTCCTCCTTCTGCTCTTACCGAAGATTCACCTTCTTCAACTTTTGGATTCCTTTGCTGACCTCTTTCATGGTAAATTTCCTCTACCATGGCTTGCATCAATTTAAAGGCCTCGAAGAAATCATCTTCATATTTGAAGGGACCCAATTTCCGTGGTGAAGACATCTCTTGCTTATACGGTCGCCTTTGAATCTCTGTGTCAAGAGCCTCAAGTTGGCCTTCTCCTCGCTTGAGTTTTGCTCTCGTGAGCATCCAATGCTTGCAATTCCCGTCAAACCTTCACAACCAAATTCTCTAATACCATAAAATTGATCCAAAAATGAAGGTATTACTAATAAATCGCAAGTTAGTTTAATGTACTTTTTGCATCGGATCGTTAAGAATGCGAAATATGTAAACTTGTTATCTTGTTTTGTGGAATATCAAATGTGACTTTTACTTGATGCTTATTAATGTATAAAGAGATCATCCATTAATATTCATGCTGCAAATGAAGAGAATAGAGCAGCAAAATAGAAAGAGAAATAGAGACAAGAGGTTGATAACGGAGTTCACCAATCGTTGGCTACGTCTCCGGGCCGACTTCCAAGTGGAGGACCTCTTTATTGCTCTTAAAAATGCTCAAAGTTCTCTTACAATGTTATTTGTTGTTACATTACATGCTTCATGTCTTCTGTGCAAGACCTCCTTGCTTAGATTCATGCATGCACCATCAAAATCCTCTCAACAACATGAGAAAAACGCCTCTCAAAACATGAGAAAAGGCCAAAATTTACAAACTGATCCTTCAAAACCATGCATAAAAAAGTCTTCTACAAGCTTCAAAAAGCCTGGTTCTTATATTTTTCAAGGATCATATGAGGAATCCCAACTTCCCTCAAGATCTGGCCTCTTTCTGGGATCAAATCCCCCTTCAAATGGCCTAAAATCCTCAAAAAAATCCATTTTTTGGGCATAATATCAATCAAAAATCACCTTTGTAATGTTTAAAAACCACTTTTAAACCAAAAATGCAGAGTAGCCCCCAAGATAGGGCACGCGCCCCCTTTACCAGGTCACATGGGGCCACATGGCCAAGTGCCAATGCTCCAAGTGCTATGCGTCAACCCCCTTAACTATTAGCTCCTGGTTTTGGGGCGCCTTCCATGGGATCTGGGCTAATCTGCCCTTGGGTGCATCTAGAATTAGCCCTTGGACGTGCTCCTATAATGAAACCACATGTTGGGGCTTAGCCCTAGCCCCCTTGCGCCCTCCTTTGGATATTTGACCCCAAAACTATAGGAAAGTGGGTTTTTTTTCATAAATTTGACTTTTGGCAAGTTGGTAATTGAATTTTTCCAAAGACTTGGAGCTAGCCATGGGTCAGAGGTTCAAATCCCATGGACCCCCAAATACTTTTTACATGCCAACCAGTAGTGAAGTGCCACGTGGCTGCCCATGTTTGGGCCATGTGGCACTTATTCATTTTCTAGTTGACCATTGACTTTTGCCATAGAAGAATCTGATTGTCGTGCGATATTTTTCACATCCGGAGTCTATTTTGAGGAAATGAATATATGGTCAGAATTAGCATGACGAGCCGGTCGCGATGGAATTGGTTTCATCCAATTCTGAGAACTTTGATTTTTGAGCATTTTCTGAGCCTAGGGAGCCTCCTAGATCAGCAAGTGCATGGTCGTTCCTTGTGCTCGAAGTCTCGGCCACCCGTCGTGGAGGAAGGAAATTAATGAAAATTGAGTAGGTAGTTGAAACCTCAGCTCAAGCCATGAATGTAAGGCATGGAGGTTCTGGCAGGCAGTCTGCCCAAGATCGTCTTGTGTGCAGGTTTTCCTAAAAGAGCCATGCCGATCTGATGTCCTCTTCTGATCAGAGGAGACTGCACATGCTAAATTGGACTTTAATGTCTCAGATACCCTCCTGCTGCCAAGGGGGGAAATTTCTCTGAGTACATATACTTAGTTTTTTTATTTTTGTGGGATGGATGGTAGAGCAGAGCTCCCGATTGTAATGTTTTAATCAAGCATTGGTTTTCCTGGCTTTGTATCTGCATATAAAATTTTCTTGTTTAATGTAAGGCAACTCTCTTTTTCATCTGGTTTCAATATCATACTAAAAGGTTTCATGATTGACTGATTCACATGCATTGTCATGATTGTGTTATGATAAAGGATTTATTATAACGTTGTTATGTTCTTTTAGTGTTTCTTCTCTTGAATATAAGAGGTTCTTGTGTTCAAGTTTTTCTTCTACAGGTTGTTAGAAGCTCGATGCCTATAGCAGGCCTTCACATTTCCTCACATAAGTCTTCCTCCTTCTCACCCTTATTACAACTTACTGTCTGAAGTTAAACCAAGACCTCATCTGTTTGTGCTTGCCTGGCCTAGTTTCCGAGTTAGAACGATATTGTTATGAGTTTATTTCCATTCATCACCCTTTATCAACAAATAGTGAAACAAACTGATGGGCATCCGGATTACTCCTGTTGAAATCCGAGTTATTAAGAGAATTTGTTGATGTGTTTGCATGGACCTATGAAGACCTTAAGACATATGACACATCTGTCATTGAACATAAGATCCCACTGAAGGAAGAGGCTAAGCCATTTAGGCAGAAGCTAAGACGGATAAATCCCATGTTGTTTCCTGTCATGGAGAGAAAAGTGAAGAAGTTGTTAGATGCCCAAATCATTGTCCCCTTGAGATATTCTGAGTGGGTGGCCAATTTGGTCCCAGTAAGGAAGAAAAGTGGAGAAATCAGGCTCTGTGTTGATTTCAGGAACCTGAACAAGAGCGCAAAGAAAGACAACTATCCCTTGCCCAACATGGAACACATATTGCAGAGGGTAACTGGTGCATCTAGGCTATCCATGATTGATGGTTTTTCTGGCTATAATTAGATATCAGTCATGTCTAAGGACAGAGAAAAAATAGCCTTCACCACTCCTTGGGGCACATTCATGCATGCCAAAATGCCTTTTGGATTAATGAATGCAGGAGCAATATTTCAGAGAGCCATGGACATAGCCTTCATCGGGGAGAAAGATCAATTTGTGGTGATCTATCTGGATGACATCATAGTCTTCTCTGGGTTTGATAAAGAGCACTGCTGTCACTTGAGGAATTTTTTTTTAAAATGCCGGAGGTTTGG
>JZKD02S1703260.1:114554-131396 GCA_000966675.3 Picea glauca
AGAATTCCCTGGGCACCTCACCTTTTCAAATTGTTTATGGGACAGAGGTTGTGTTTCCCACTCAGCTCGCTTTACCTGTAGCAAAATTCTTTCAAGATCATGAAGGAGAGCAAGACCATATGGTCAGAAGAATTCATCAAGTGGTGGAGGTGCACAGGAAGGAGGAATTCGAGCTGGGAGATTTGGTGCTTAAGTGGGATGCACTCAGGCAGGATAGGGGAAAACACAGCAAGTTTGATGCCCTCTGGATCGGGCCCTTCAAAATTTCTGAAGTATTCTTAAATAACACGTACAGGTTGCAGGATTTGGAGGGTGAAGAAGTTTTTAACGGCCCAGTAAATGGGCATTTCCTGAAGAAATGTTTTGTTTAAGCCTTAGACGGCTCCTCTGTTTTTGTAAATATTGTTTTTCTGTTTATTTTTGTCTTAATAAATGACTCCATAGCCCAACAGTAAGGCACTGAAACTGCAAGGAGTTCTTCGAGCATCGCAGGAACGACTCTATCCCCCATGGAGCCTAATGTTAGCACCAATTCTTGTAAGGGGGGTGTTTCTCTCCGATTTCAGGCCCTTGGTGTAAAACGCGAAAAAATGGGTTTTAAAAACCCATCAAATGCGTTTTATTCAAAGGCCACATTCATGAGCGTCAAGCGCAACACACAGAAGAAGTCCATTTCGGGCATAAAATCAAGCGAGCAGGCATTTTTGTTTTCAGCGGTGAGGATCCATCGATGGAGCAGATCAATGGTCATCAGGTAAGCCAGAGCCATGGGGTTGCACAAGTTTTAGTGCATGGGCTCATCCCTTAGGGCCAAAGTCACGAAATGATCGTGGTCATCTAATCCAGCCGAGACACGTGGCACATGATTAAGTCTGGTCGCCATCTCAGCTATTGTGACTTTGAAATACAAGGGTCGACTCCCTTCCATCCATGATACGCGAGATGTGAAGGTGCCTTTGGGTGCATGCCCACGGTCATAGCACAAGGTCGTATGGAAAGGCGGTTGGAGGAAGAGGAACGAGAACTCCCGGTAGGAGAATCCCTAAAAGGATCAAGACCGTTAGTCTTGGAGGACACATGGCGCCCGATTAAGTCTGGTTGCCATCTCGGCCATCATGATTTTGCAATACAAGGGTCAACTCCCTTCCATCCATGATACGCAATATGCGAAAGAACCTTTGGGTGAGGGCCCACGGTCATAGCACAAGGTCATATGGAAAGGCAGTTGGAGGAAGATGAGGGACGCGGAGCCAATGTGTTAAAGGGAAAATGGATCGTGTCCATTGATTTTGAATCCAAATCCAACCGTCGATATGGAGGGTTGTTTCGCAATTTTAGTCACCGAGGATCCTGGATGCTGGAATGGTGGATTCTCCCAAAAGGAGAATTGTCAAAGCACCTCTAGAGTGAGGCACCAGGTCATGGTCATGGGTTACATTGAGGGTGGAGCCAAAATAAAAAGAGGCTAGCCTCTGAGCCCTGGGAAGCAAGCACGTGGTCGTTCCTTGTGCTCGAAGTCTCGGACACCCACCGTGGAGGAATGCAATTAATGAAAATTGAGCAGGTAGCTGAAACCTCGACTCAAGCCATGAATGTAAGGCATGGAGGTTCTAGCAGGCAGTCTACCCAAGATTGTCCTATGTGCAGGTTTTCCTAAAAGAGCCATGCCGATCTGATGTCCTCTTCTGATCAGAGGAGCCTGCACATGCTAAATTGGACTTTAATGTCTCAGCTACCCTCCTGCTGCCAAGGGGGCGAATTGCTCTGAGTATATATACTCAGTTTTTGTATTTTTGTGGGATGGATGGTAGAGTAGAGCTCCCGACTGTAATGTTTTAATGAAGCATTGGTTTTCCTGGCTTTGTATCTACATATGAAATTTTCTTATTTAATGTAAGGCAACTCTCTTTTTCATTTGGTTTCGATCTCATACTAAAAGGGTTCATGATTAACTGATTCACATGAATTGTGGTGATTGTGTTATGATAAAGGATTTATTATAATGTTGTTATGTTCTTTTGGTGTTTCTTCTCTTGAATATAAGAGGTTCTTGTGTTCAAGTTTTTCTTCTATAGGTTGTTAGAAGCTCGATGCCTAAAGCAGGCCTTCACATTTCCTCACAAAAGTCTTCCTCCTTCTCACCCTTATTACAACTTACTGTCTGAAGTTAAACCAAGACCTCATCTGCTTGTGCTTGCATGGTCTAGTTTCCGAGTTAGAACAATATTGTTATGAGTTTATTTCCATTCATCACCCTTTATCAATAAATAGTGACATAAACTAATGGGCATCAAGCTTACTCCTGCTGCAATCCAGGAGTGACTTCTGACGCCAACAGAAGGGACCATTCCTTATTTCATGGGAAGAAGGGGTTGAAGGCCCAGAGGGGAGTTAGCTGGAAAAATATAAAATACTAATGAAAGAACCTTCCATATGCTTCACCCAGGGGATCTCGAGAAAGCAATGAAAATCTTCTCCGCGAGGAAATAATCACTCCATGAAAAGAATAAATAAAAATGCTTAAAGGATCAGTTGAGGATAGGGGGTGTTATCACGAGCCAACCTATCATGTCCATGGGTATCTAACGGTATGACATTAACATTTATGGCCATCACATCAGGGTAATGTCTCTCAGCTGGATGACTAAGGGAAAGGGGGTCTCATCACAAGCCAACCTTATCATTTCTGTGAAATTACTTGTGGGTGACATTGTCGATATCTGGTCACCACGCCAAGGCAGTGGCCTCCAACTCACCCTATTTTATATTGAAACAAAACACAAAGAAAGAAAGATAAAAGGCAATTGATGGACTTGGAAAAAACGCATTATGGATGACGGTGTGAAACACCCTCCATAAAGGCACCCATAAATGAGATACTATGGACCCTTTCATATCATGAACCCCATGCCCATTTAGTACTTTCCCCATCCATTCCATTTCATTCACATGACTCAGATAGGGTTGTTCCATGACTTTAATGGCTCTTTTATTTACTTGATTCACTCATCATGATGCTTTGACTTGAGATCCTTGGAGGGTGTATCCATTTGTCTTGCAGGTATAGGTTGGTGGCCATTTTTGGAAGAACAAGCCTAGATTAGGTTTCCATGAGGGAAAGTATCCCACGGGATGGATGAGATAGGCCTGTTATTGCATAGTTTGTAGCAAGGATAAAAGGCTTGAGGTTTGAAGGTCAAACTGGTGTAACATGAACCAATCCCACCCAATGTCACCACAATGGGATGGTTCTTTCTATTTAGGGTGGTAAGGCCCAGGGGAGACGTCCCTAGTGACCTGGGGTTTTGAGAAGGCAAAGGATTATAAGATAAATAAGTTATTCCCCCCTCACAGGTCACCACCGAGCAGATAGTCTAACTAAAAGGCCAATAAAGTAAACCCCCCTAAAGAGATACACCTTCCTCAGACAGAGCAACAATAAAATGATATATGCAAGCTTGCTCAATGGGTTAGTACTTCATATAATTTAGTGACTATCTGATAAACATATAAGCAATTTTGACAATAAATATTGACGAAGTCAATGTTTATAAAATAGCAATGAAATAATATCACTTCTTCAATAAATGTTGGAATAACGTGGCATTCAATGCAATAAATCAACACTTCATTCAATTAATGCCTCTAATCATTATTCAATTGCTCATAAAGTAAATGTCTAGCTGCACTAATGACTTATAGTTGACGATGACGATGACATGTAGGGTTAGAAGGTTAGTTTAGGCTAGGTTTAGTGAATCTAGGGTTTTGATTCAAGAGTTTGAGAGTAGTTTTGATCAAATTCACTTCAACACAAGAGGTATTCAGATCAATGCCTTAGGGTTAATGGATTCAAAGGTGAAGTATGCAAGAGATAAAGGAGGAAACAACTAAGGACTAGAGGGAAAGGCTTTGAAGTGTTGTTGAAACAAGGCCCCAAAGTCAAAACCCTAGGGGAGAGAAGGCCACTTCGGTGTAGGTGAACTAGGCCTCCGTGATCTCTCCTCCTTCCTTAACTCAAATGGAAAAATAACTAACTGAAAGATGAAGCATAAAACCAGGACTAGAGGGTTTGATGATGAAAAGTGTTGCTACAACAAGGCTCTTTCATCAAACCCTGAAAAAATCGGCCCAAAGTGTAGTAGACCTAGGCTTAAGGCGGATTTCTCCTCTTAGCTTATAGATAGTATGACTAGCAATAAATGAAGAGAGAAAGAGAGTGTAGCAACGACTAGGCTCTCTTCTTCTTCAATGGCTGAAAATTTCTCTCAAAAGGGACATGAGACAAGGAACTACTAGTGTGCTTGTCACCTAGGGTTTTATTCAGCAAAATTCATAAACATATGCAATAAATAAAACCACAACCATTCATTCAAGAAGTTTTGCAGAAAATTACTTACATATCACCGAGAAATATCAATGCAAACCCTAGTTGTAACACCTTCCTTCAAGAGAAATGCCAAAATGATCCTCCTTCAACAAGTGTGCATCACTAAATCAGCCAATAACCCAAGAGAGGGCTCAAATTTCAGACCTCCTTATGAAGTTAGTAAGTTGTCATGAAAAAATGAAGATGAAAATCCTTCATTTATACAGTATATTGACCTAAATTTAAATTTTAGGTCATGTAAAAGGCCAACAAGGCCAAAATACTAAAATCATATTATTTTACATTAAATTGTCAAATTAAAACACTAATCAAGTTGAAAAGAAATAACAAGCCCCTCTAAGGGAGATGTTAGCCTCTTCTAGGGAAAATGGAGCATCCTGGAGCAAAACGTTATCCCTCCTTGGGATTCTCCAACCTGCCACACGTGTCAATACTGTCCATTCTGCCTCCCAAGATATCCGTAGTGTTGGATGACATAATGTTCATAATGAGTGACGTCCTAGGCCTTCCAAGGCCAACGTTCCACTGAAAAAGGGCCAATCCCCCTAGGTCAAGCTCTGTCGGGGTGCCTCTGGTGGAACGCCCTCTTCTTCTCCGGTGCAAAGACCTTGATCCATCTTTGTCATGTCTTTGCCCCTTGATGGGTCTCAGCATCCATTTGGTGGGATCTTCATCCCTATGGAGGTATGAACTGATCATCTCCCCATGTGTACCGGTCCAAATGGCACCTGTCTGTCGGGCATGGTCCTGCACATCAAAAGCTATGCCCTCCATGGGCTCATCAGTCACAGGGATCATAGAAATGTCAATCACATATCATCATCAATATTATTAAACATGTGCATAAAATCCCTAATACATCAGTTAACAGCTCAAAGACGTTACACAAGCCTGCAATACAAGTCTGGAGAAAAGGACAAGGCGTCTTATTGGGCTAATGACCACTGGAAAAGGAAAGTTCTCGGAAGAGACCTCATCCAAGCCATGTTATAAGTGGGTGATGTGGTCAAGGGATGTCCAAGCATCTGGGTGCAATGAGGGCCAAGGATGCAAGAAATGTTACATGTGGGTGCCTTTTTTAGAAGGTGAGTTGTACCTATCTTGGATGCTTCCTTTCCAAGCCCATTCTTGCCTTTTATTCTTTTTTTATTCTTTTATCATTTATTGCTTTTCCTTTTTTTTTGTTCAATATCTAAACAGGGGACACTACCCTGGCGTGGTGACAACGTTACCCACAAGTACTTTCACATAAATGAGAAGGTTGGCTCGTGATGAGACCCCCTTTCCCTTGGCCATGCAACCAAGAGTCACTGCCCTGGTGTGGTAACCAGCTAGTGGCAATGTCATATTGCTAGGTACCCATGGAGCTAATAGGTTGGCTCGTGATGAGACCCCCTACCCTCTGGTTAGGTCTTTTTTTATTATTTTTTCGGGTCCCTCTTGTTTCTTGCTGAGAAGCCTTTTAATGTTGTCTCGGGGATCTCTGGGCGAAGCATCTCGAGGTTTTATTTTTAGGCTTTTGTCTTTTACCAGCTTGGTTTTACCTTTTAGGCCTTTAGCCCCTTCTTCCCACAAGATAAGGTGCAGTCCTGAAAATAGGTCAACCCAATGCCTGGACAAGTGTAATGGGATAAGTGAGTGGGAAACAAGATGAAATAGTGATGCTATGATGGGAGCAGATGATGGCTTTTCATAAATCCCCCCAATGGAAAACCAAAATCTACAGACACAGGCTTGCTAGGGCACCCTGTTAATCCCCCCAAACATGGTCAAGTGGGCAAGTGTAAGATCCAAGTAGTTGTTAGAAACAAAAGGAATTAGATGCATACATTCAATGGTTTTCATGATCAAAGTGACACATACCATGATACCTGGACTAATTACCTCATGGAGAAAGAACCATCTCTGACACATGACCAAGCCGATGGTGATGGATGCTACTATTGTTGACAAGACAAAGATGTTGGAAGAAAGAAAAGGTGGGCCCTCCATGGACATGCTAAAGTCAATCCTGCTCTCGGTACTCCATGTCTAGGACCTGTGGGCCTCAAGACATGATCTCCTAGTTATCCCTAAAATTGGGGGATAACAAGGCCCACATGCTAGACAATAGAGATATGCTTTTGAAGTCCTAGGAGACAGCTGGATAATCGTAGCCCACCCTTTGCATACCAAACGACTTTCCCAGAAGGGGAAAAATGTCACTCCCTAGGGGATTGACGTCACATTTGGGGGGCATATGGTGGTTGATGATGAATCAGAGCATGACACATGGAATTTTGAGATGGAGAGGCTCTAGATGATTTCCACATGGCCTTTGGAGGCCCTACTTTGTAGCCCAACTCCAATGACTTTCTCAATTTTCCAAAACGTCCTCCTTCAAAGGATGGTGTCACCTTTGTTTTAGGGTTTTCTTTGTGCAAAAGTGAAATTAAAGAGAATTTTTAAATATTATCTTTGTAAAGGGGCAATATTAGGGTTTTTGACCCCTAATATTTTGTTTTCCCTAATATTATGTGGACAAACTATGTTAGCTACGTTTTGTATAGATAGAGATCATAAGATCTCATTATCATAACATAACTCTCCAATGTGAGAGGCTCTTGGACTGAAATTTTTTCTACACTTGGAGTATTTTTCCTCTTATTCTTTTGTTTATGGCTATGTCTTGGTTATGGTTGATGGAGATGGTGCTCTAGCCTTGGAAGGCTTTCTTCATTGCTTTTTGGTGGTTAGTCTAGCTTGTATTACCTTTTTTATGCTTGAAGGTGCCATTTATTTCATTGTATTATCATTTGTACAAGTTAAAGGTTCTATTGGATTGAGCCAAGTAGGGAGTATAAGAGCATACACCCCTACTTGTGTTTCCACCATTTTATTGCTAAGGGAATATTGCTTCATAAGGGTTTACTAAGAGGAGTATAATTGCATACACCCTCCTAGTTGAAAGCCTAGATAAGAGAAGCTTTCCTTGGGGATTAAAAGGGTTTACACCCCCAAGGAAGTATCATATCTTGCTTCTTCACATTCTCTGGACTCCATTATCCCTTTCTTAAAGGCACTAGTCATTTACTTATTGCATGGGAGAAATAAATTGTTGCCTTAGTAAACGTACAAATTTCAATTTTTGAAGTTGTCTCTTTGGGATAATGATCTTGATGCCTTGGGGATTATTCCTCCCTTAGGACGTCCACTTTCTCCCACATATTATTATTTCTGTAGTAAAAATAACCTACAGCCATTAGGGTTGCTTTAAACTCTAACCCTAACCGCTAATATATCACAAACTAACCCTAGACTAACCCTCTAACTTTGCTAGTTTAACCTACGAACCTAGGTGCATCTATTGGGATAGATTTTGGCACTTTTTTATCGTCATATTCGATGTCGTACTTCATTGAATTCTACAGCCATAAGGCTGGTATACTGCCGCATAAATTTAATTTTATGAAAACCATATTTATTTAATCTTGAATTGTTATTTTTGGTCCACATTGGTTACTAATTTTATTGTTGACATTGCTAACTAATATAGACCTTTTACTTGTTGATTTGGATGTAATCTATTGTTGATTTACTAATCTATATTCTATTATATTTTATGGACAACAAGATTAAATTTTTGAACCATTACTATACTTGGTTAGAAAAATGTATTTTATTGTGTCTCGAGAAGGTACAGGTGCACCGACAACTATCTCTTTACTTGGTATCCATTTACCTCTCTTCACTTACCATTTTCAACCAATCATTTCTTTCATCACTTGACCTTCCCGGGGAATTTTCCTTACACTTCCATTCATCCTTCTCATCCCCCTTAGGGTCATCGAGATCGCCTCCCTAGAGTGACCTAGTCACACTTGAAGTGCAAGACCTACATCGAGGTGACATTGGGTGTAGGATTCTCAAGTTGTAGCACTTGCTTTTGTGGTTGGGTCGGGCTTTTCCCAACCTACAACTTGCACTATAACACACCCAACCTGCTGGAAAAACCATTCAACTATGCCTTGCTTGCACAAATCTCTCCTGGAATGAATTTGGATTTAATAGAATGATGAGGGAGGAATCTTCCACCTCCTTGACCAAGCTTGGACCAGGAACAGAGGGATCTTTCACCTCCTTGCTGGTCTCTAAGGTTTCTTGAATTAAAACCCTCAAAATGTAAGTTGCATATCTCAAGTGATCTCAATAGAAGAAAAACATGAACGAGGAGTGAGGTTCCCTCCTCTCACTTTTATACCTCCATATTCTAATTCTCTGTTGAGTTACTTTATGATTTTCAATAAGGTTATTGTTTTTAATTCTTCTTAAGTCAATAACCCTTTTTCCCTTTTCCTCCTGTCACTTTAATAAAATATCATTAAATCACCTAATGACATCTTTAGCGCCTCCTACCCCTTTTCCTATTGGACTATAGTCTAGAGAGGTGAATAGACTACTAAGTCCTCCTTGGTTTTGTCAAGGATATGGGAACATTACAATTTCTTTGTTGTAATAACTTGTTTTTTACAGCCATAAAGATGATAATTATTTATGCAGAACTTGTTTACAATAACCTTACATTGTTGCTAAAGTTTTATGCTATCCTCTTGAGCTAACCTAGTCAAATTTGTTATCTTGTCTCTTGTGCTTTTTACTAAGCTTTGAACAAATTTATTTTGTAGATCTTACTATATTTTTGTTGCTGATATATACTTTTGTTTACTGCTGCAATTAGGGACAACAAGGTTAACAGAAATTTAAGAGTTTTTGTGTACTCATTATCACATGTATTATCAACACACGATACTCAATTTTTTCTGGTTTTTAATAGATTTTATTCTACAAGTGGTATAAGTTGGCCTCTGAGATTAATTACACTAGTGAAACAAGTGCAAAAAAAAGTGGACAAAAATGGTTGATTTCAGAGAGTCCTAACTTGCAGCTCACAACTTAGAATGAGACATGACTATAGTCATTGGAAAGATGATTTATAAATTATTATGTTTGATTAGTGAAAATTTTACCATACGCATCATGTTTAATAGCATTACTTGTATGCACATTGCTTGCAAAGTTAGTGTTACTTTCATAATAGATCCATCTATTATGAAGAAGTGATGGGTTTGAATATCGTCATAGGAAATGAAGAAACATAATCCAATGGCCATAGAAGCCAAGTGGAGCCAGTAGAGCTAGTGGAGACCATGAAGAATCTAAGGATGAAAGTACAAAGCTATAGGGTTGATAATGAGAGAATAATAAAATCTCAAAAGGAGCATAATCATATAAATACTCATGACAACTCATTGGCATCGGTTACATCCCTTTTCCTCCCAAAATATATCTTAAAAATTCCCTTTTTTCTTGATGTACGTGACTCTCCTTGAAGAAACTTGCATACATATGCAACTTTCTAGTTAGCGACTCATGTACATGTTTAATTGGCTCAAAAAATAATAAATCTCGATATTTCGGGTGGATTTGGAAGTTTCCCCAGGTTCCCGGCCTCCTCTAGCCCGCTCATAACTACTGTAATTGTCAAAAGGGAGTATAAAATAGAGCCTTGGGTTGGAGGAAAATGGAATCAAAGAAATGCACCATTATGTTGGCATTTTCCTTATAGCCCTGCAACTCCCCTTTTCCCCTTGCATATGACATTATCATTCCCCCCCTGAAAACCCTTGTTTTCAAGATTTGTGTTTCCCCCTATCTTATCAAGAATAAATCCATTGCTTCCTTAGAAATGTTGGAACACAAAGCTTTGGAGGTTGATATTTTCATCTCTGGCCTTGGGTGGAGGAACTTGGAGCCTAGTTTCAGGACTGTGTTGCAGTAGTTATAGGTTGTAACCAACTTCTATGTTGTTATTAATAAAAGATCTCTAATTCTCATCCATTTCTATTTGTTGATTCATGATTTTAATGAGATTATTTTGTTGGGTTGTAGGGGGTGGAACCCCCTTGTGTGGGGGTTTGGGGAAAGTGCCCCCGAAAAAAAAAATTCCTTGGTTTTTGTTTCCATTTTTTGGTGGTCCTCAGTTTTCATGTCCATTTATGGGTGGTTTTTCGGCACATGGTTTTTCGCTAATGGTTTTCTATTTATGGTTAAGGAATTAGGGTTTTTGGCTAATCCAAGTCATTGGATTGGGGTTTTTGATGTCGTTGGATTCTATATGTATATTGTATTGTAAACAATGTATGATGTGAATGAATATAGAATATGTTGGTTTTCCCGGTTTAGGTTTCCATGGGAAAAAAATTTGTGTACTGTGTGTATTTGCCATTGTATCTTTTTTTCTCTTTTATTGAAAATTTGTTTGCAATAAATTATTGTACAAGGTTTAAATCTACATTTGGTATAAAAGTGATTATTGGCTTCAGGGGGATGCCTTTGTGGTCAAGGGTTTGGCTCGGGACTGTGATAAGCCTTGTTACAGTAGGAGATCTATGGTATTGATTCTTCAAGTGAAGAGAAATGACGATCAGATCGAAAATAGAGATAGAGAAATTTAATGGGCAAAATTTTTAGCTTCGGAAGCCCAAGTTGGAAGATTTGTTGGTAGACAGAGATCAGCGGGTCGTGGTGCATCCAGGTACTGCACCTACAAGAACATCAACAGGTGACTGGAAAAATTGGGATCAGAAGGCAAAGAGCACAATTCGATTGTGTCTCTCAGATTCAGTATTACTGAATGTGTAAGGGGAAGCTACAACCAAGGAGTTATGGGATAATATGGGGAACTTGTATCAATCTAAGTCCTTGGTAAATAAATTTTTCATGCAGAAAAAGTTGTATAACTTGAGGATGAGAGATGGAGACCTGGTGACAGAGCATCTAAACACCTTCAACATTGTGGTAAGTCAGTTATTATATGTTGAGATTAAAATTTCAGATGAAGATAATTGAATCAGTTTACTGTGCTCTTTACTAGACTCGTGGGATAGTCTGGTTGTGGCCATAGGTAGTAATACAACTACGTTGAGTTTTGATGATGTGGTCTCTTCCTTGTTGTCGGAGGAGATGAGATGGAAGAACATGGAAGGACAAAGAACATATGCATTATTTGCAAGAGGATTCTCCCAGGATAGAAATAGATCTAAGTCCTTAAGTGGGAGATATAAGTCTAAGGGTAGATATAAATCTCCCAAAAATTTTGTAAAGGTATGTTGGAGATGTGGAAAAGAAGGGCACTTTAAGAAGCAATGTAGATCCAAAAGCGTTGAGAAAGTGAAGGGATCTGAAGGTGCTCCCTCTACAGAATAAAATACCTCCAAGGAAGAAGGATAGGATGCTTGGCTTCTTCAATAACACATGTAGATCATGAGGCATGGTTAGTTGACTCGGGTGCATCCTTTCATATGACTCCCCACAAGGAGTGGTTCTGTGAATATGAAAGGTATGATGGAGGTAATGTTTTCTTAGGTGATGACTCGACAACCAGAATCATAGGATGAGGAAAATTCAAGTTGAGGCTCATAAATGGTAGGATTAGAACACTACCTGGTGTTCTGCACATCCGAGGATTGGCCAGAAATTTGATTTCTATAAGCAAAATGGATGATGCAAGGGTAAAAACGGTATTTGAAAAGAAACATGCAGGATGTTTTGAGGAGCAATGGTGTTGATGAAGGGAGTTCGGATTGGAACTCTGTATAAGCTGAAAGTAAGCACTATTAGTAATGGGTGTAATAGTTCCATTGTTCCTGATATTGGATCAGAAGAAGAAAATACTCCTACAGTCTCTGGAGAAAAGGTTATGTTATGGCATCAAAGACTGGGGAATATCAAAGAGAAGGGTCTTCGACTACTACATGGTAAAGGTATGGTTGAAGGTATATCTAACTTCTCTCTAGATTTGATTTATGTAAACATTATTTATATGGGAAGCAGAATCGGGTAAGATTCCCCTCTAGTGCAAAAAGGGCAGAAGGAATTTTACAGCTAGTGCACAATGATGTGTTTGGACCTGTGTCGGTTCCATCATTTGGAAAATTTGTGTACTATGTCTCATTTATAGATGAATTCCAGATGAGTAATTGGATATATTACCTCAAGAATAAATATGAAGTCTTTGATAGGTTTAAAGAGTTTAAATCTCTTGTTGAAAATCAAATGGAGAAAAAAATTAAGGTGTTGAGGACAGATAATGGTGGAGAGTTATGTGGGAATGAATTTGAATAATTTTATAAGAAGTGTGGTATAGAAAGGCAAAATAATACTCCATATACACCTCAGTATAATGGAGTTGTAGAAAGGATGAACATGACATTGATGGAAAAACCAAGGTGCATGCTCAATGGTGTTGGGTTAGGGAAATAATTTTGGGCAGAGGCAGTGGGTATTGCATGTTACCTGGTTAACAAATCACCCTCATCAGCACTGGATGACAAGACTCCACAAGAGGTATGGACTCATAAGAAACATTCTCTCACACATATCAAGGTATTTGGTTGTGAGGCCTATGTTCATGTTCCAAAGGAAAACATGAGTAAGCTAGATAAGAAGGCTGAAAATTGTATCTTTATTGGGTATAAAGATGGTCTCAAAGGTTATAATCTTTGGAACCCATAAACTAAGAAGGTTGTGTATAGTAGAGATGTGGTATTTAGAGAAATTAAGGATGTTGTTAAACATGAAGTCTTATGAAGTAAGGAAGAACTAGATAAAATAGAGTTTGAGCCAAAGGATGATGAATCAAACTCTATAGAAGAACAAGAATCAGAAGACGAAGATCCCCATACTCCAGTATTGAGGATATTGGTGCAGGAAAAAAGGCTACCAGAAAGGTATACTCCATCTGATTTCCGTTCAAATTTTGCTTTGTCTATCACTGATGATGATCCTATAACTGTTAGGGAGGCAATGGATTCATAGGATGGAAAAATATGGAAAAAGGCCATGGTTGAAGAAACGATAGCCTTGGATAAGAATGAGGCTTCAGATCTCGTGGAGTTGTCGACTGGAAGAAATCCCATTGGAAGCAAATGGGTATTTAAAAATAAGTTGAATGCATAAGTCAAAGTGGAGAAATACAAAGCTCGGTTAGTAGCAAAGGTTTATTCCTAGGTTGAGGGAATATCTGGAAGAAGAAATCTATATGAAGCAGCCAGAAGGATTTGTTGTGAAGGGAAAGAAGGAGTTGGTATGCAAGATGAAAAATTTTGTGTATGGTTTAAAACAATCACCAAGGATGTGGTATCAAATATTTGATACTTATATGCTGGGACTTGGCTTCACAAGAAACAAAGAGGATCACTGTGTGTATTTTAAATTAATTGGTGATCATTCGATTTATTTGGTCTTGTATGTGGATGACATGCTGTTGATAGGAAACAACAAGGAGATTATCCAAGATGTGAAAATTCAGTTGTCCTATAAATTTGACATGAAGGATATTGGTGCTGCGAATTTCATTTTGGGAATGGAAATTAAAAGATATCAGAAAAACAGGAAACTCTGGTTAAATCAGAGAAAATATTTTGAGACAATGTTGCAGAGGTTTAATATGCAAGAATGTAAACTAGCCAGGGTCCCTATTCATGTAGGTGTAAAGTTATCTGTGGATCAGTGTCCCGAGACACATGAAGAGGAGGAGGACATGTCTCGTGTTTCATATGCGAATGTGGTTGGTAATTTGATGTATGCAATGGTCTATACTAGACCGAACATTGCACATGCAGTGGGATTTTTGAGCAGGTATATGTCAAAACCATGAAAGGAGAATTGGACAACAGTAAAAAGGGTTTTCGGGTATTTGTGTGGCACTGCTAGCTATGGATTGTGCTACCAACGAAGACCAAGATTGAACGGAGTGTTGGACATACATGGATTTGTGGATGCAAATTGGGTTGGAGATCTAGATATTAGGATATTACAAGTGGGTATGTGTTTAATCTGTTTGGAGGAGAAATCAATTGGATGAGCAAAAGACAGTCTGTAGTGGCACTTTCAACTACAAAAGATGAATACATGGAAACCACTCATGAAAGAAAGGAAGCAATATGGTTACAAATATTGTGTTCAGGTATTAGGTTGGTACGTCAAGCTATAAGGATAGATTGTGACAGTCAGAGTCTAATTTTTCTGGTGAAGAAACCAACTCATCATTAAAAGACAAAGCATATTGATGTTTAATATCACTTTGTAAGAGACATGGTTGAAGAAAAGAAGGTGTTGTTGATGAAGGTGGAAACTTTGAAGAATGTTGGAGATTCATTAAAAAAATATGTGAGCATTGAGAAGTTCTCTTGTTGTAGAGGATCTATGGGCATTATTGCCCTGGATTGTTGGTTATGTAACCCCTTGTATGCAAAGAAAACAACAAGTGGGAGAATGTTGGATATGTGTTATATTCTTTGCACAACTAGAATTAGTGTCTACATTGTGTCGGGCACGCAGATGGTTAAGAGGGGGGTGGAGCCCCCCTGTGCAGGGGTTCAAGGGAAGTGCCCCCGAAAAAAAAAATCCTTTCTTTTCGTGTCCATTTTTGGGTGGTCCTCAGTTTTCATGTCCATTTATGGGCGGTTTTTCGACATATGGTTTTTCACCAATGGTTTTCTATTTCTGGTTAAGGAATTAGGGTTGTTGACTGATCCAGGTCATTGGATTAGGATGTTGGATGTTGTTGGCTCCTATATGTATATTTTATTGTAAACAATGTATGATGTGAATGAATATAGAAAATGTTAGTTTTCCCAGTTTGGGTTTCCAGGGAAAAAATCTTTGTGTAATGTGTGTATTTGCCATTGTATCTTTTATGTTCTTTTATTGAAAATTTGTTTGTAGTAAAATATTGTACAAGGTTAAAATCTACATATTTTATGTCTTTCTTTGAATCTATTATGGAAATTGAAATGATCATGTATAGTTAGTTAGCAAATAACTACCTATTTGTATTTGCATGCTTCTTTGCTTGCAAGAGTTTCAGAGGATTGTTGTGTAAGAGTTCTGGAGCAAAAGCTCTTGAACGGAATCGAATTCAAACGTTGGTTTCCAGGTATGTTGTCTTTCCTATCCTTTGAAATTTATTTATTGCAAGTAGTTAATTTTAATTAACTGACTAATTAGAGTCTGAGAGAAGTCTTTTAGGACACTGCTCTGTTGTGGCCCTGATCCATAGCCATAGGACTTAGTTTTTCATAACATAATTGGAAACTCCACTAGGGATTATCCATTTTTGGATCGTTAGGGGTTTTTTCCTTTTTCATTTCTTCTGAATCTTTCTATGTGTTTTAAGCCTTCCTTTAGCCTTCTCTGAATTTCTACAATCATTTCTTAGTCTTCCAGCCCTCCTCCCTCAAGTTTGAGGGGTTTTTATTGGGTGTATGTGGGTTTAATTGAATACAGACACATACATATGCAAATTTCCTTGACCAAAGTCGCATACATAATCTTGTATAGGCTACCTACAGTCGAGAGAGTCACATACACCTTATAAAACATGACTTTTTTGCTTGTTTTCCATCCTTTTTGAAGCCTTGTTTGAGCTAGTTTGGGTTTTTTTTGGGGGGGGTTGTTCCCGGAAATTTTTGTGGCCTATAGGAGTTTGGTAAGGATTTAATTTTGAGTGGAAAACAAATTATTTTGATTCATGTTTGTCTCCCTTTTATCCCTTGGATTGCATCACTCTAAGACTAGTCGCGTTCTCAGGATATCGGTTTTCTAGTCGTTGTTGTGGTCATCTTTAAAACTTGAGTTTGTATTTGAGTTCAAAACTTTTATTTTGTGATTTACTTGGTTTTTCAAACATAAAATGATAAAATTTTCTTTCTTGTAAAATATTTTAATTAGTTTTTATTTTTTATAAAGAAGAAGAAAAACAAAAAACCTAGTTTTTTGCTAGTTAGGTCTCTTTCTTTCTTTACATTGTTTTGCATTGTTTTTTTTTATATATATAAGTTAGAGTTTGTATTAAATCCTGTCAAAAATATATAGTTGTATGTAGATCATTTTCAAACATGGAAGTGGCTCCCTTCTGGGAAACCACCGATGCCATTTGTCCATAGTCCTAGGTGGAAACAGTGCCCTTATGAGAAACCACCGTTGCCATTTGTCCAAGAAAAAATGTGTGCCATGCAAAAACAAAAATATTCACAGCCATGCAGGGAAAAGTGTCGATGGATGAATTTAAACTTAAATAAAAACAAAGGCCATCCTTCCATGGCTACCAGGAAATGAAAGGAGACCAAAACCTGAAACAAGAAATCATTTAAAAACCTGGTCCGAGCCGTGGCCTGGCGTAGACTTGGCGCGCCTTTGATTTTCCCTTGTCATGGTCTGATATATATTTCCGAAGGTCCTAAAGGAAGGACATTAGAGTGCCCACTCAATTCCATCATGTTGATCATAACCGACTTGACCTCCCTCAGGTCCTTTTTGAGTCCACTCAGTGTATCCATGATCAATGTTCAATCATCGCACCTATCACAAAAAGGGTGGGAGTGGGTGGACAGGGGAGAATGAGAAAAGGA
>JZKD02S1703260.1:131446-145550 GCA_000966675.3 Picea glauca
GGAGTATAAGAGCATACACCCCTACTTGTGTTTCCACCATTTTATTGCTAAGGGAATATTGCTTCATAAGGGTTTACTAAGAGGAGTATAATTGCATACACCCTCCTAGTTGAAAGCCTAGATAAGAGAAGCTTTCCTTGGGGATTAAAAGGGTTTACACCCCCAAGGAAGTATCATATCTTGCTTCTTCACATTCTCTGGACTCCATTATCCCTTTCTTAAAGGCACTAGTCATTTACTTATTGCATGGGAGAAATAAATTGTTGCCTTAGTAAACGTACAAATTTCAATTTTTGAAGTTGTCTCTTTGGGATAATGATCTTGATGCCTTGGGGATTATTCCTCCCTTAGGACGTCCACTTTCTCCCACATATTATTATTTCTGTAGTAAAAATAACCTACAGCCATTAGGGTTGCTTTAAACTCTAACCCTAACCGCTAATATATCACAAACTAACCCTAGACTAACCCTCTAACTTTGCTAGTTTAACCTACGAACCTAGGTGCATCTATTGGGATAGATTTTGGCACTTTTTTATCGTCATATTCGATGTCGTACTTCATTGAATTCTACAGCCATAAGGCTGGTATACTGCCGCATAAATTTAATTTTATGAAAACCATATTTATTTAATCTTGAATTGTTATTTTTGGTCCACATTGGTTACTAATTTTATTGTTGACATTGCTAACTAATATAGACCTTTTACTTGTTGATTTGGATGTAATCTATTGTTGATTTACTAATCTATATTCTATTATATTTTATGGACAACAAGATTAAATTTTTGAACCATTACTATACTTGGTTAGAAAAATGTATTTTATTGTGTCTCGAGAAGGTACAGGTGCACCGACAACTATCTCTTTACTTGGTATCCATTTACCTCTCTTCACTTACCATTTTCAACCAATCATTTCTTTCATCACTTGACCTTCCCGGGGAATTTTCCTTACACTTCCATTCATCCTTCTCATCCCCCTTAGGGTCATCGAGATCGCCTCCCTAGAGTGACCTAGTCACACTTGAAGTGCAAGACCTACATCGAGGTGACATTGGGTGTAGGATTCTCAAGTTGTAGCACTTGCTTTTGTGGTTGGGTCGGGCTTTTCCCAACCTACAACTTGCACTATAACACACCCAACCTGCTGGAAAAACCATTCAACTATGCCTTGCTTGCACAAATCTCTCCTGGAATGAATTTGGATTTAATAGAATGATGAGGGAGGAATCTTCCACCTCCTTGACCAAGCTTGGACCAGGAACAGAGGGATCTTTCACCTCCTTGCTGGTCTCTAAGGTTTCTTGAATTAAAACCCTCAAAATGTAAGTTGCATATCTCAAGTGATCTCAATAGAAGAAAAACATGAACGAGGAGTGAGGTTCCCTCCTCTCACTTTTATACCTCCATATTCTAATTCTCTGTTGAGTTACTTTATGATTTTCAATAAGGTTATTGTTTTTAATTCTTCTTAAGTCAATAACCCTTTTTCCCTTTTCCTCCTGTCACTTTAATAAAATATCATTAAATCACCTAATGACATCTTTAGCGCCTCCTACCCCTTTTCCTATTGGACTATAGTCTAGAGAGGTGAATAGACTACTAAGTCCTCCTTGGTTTTGTCAAGGATATGGGAACATTACAATTTCTTTGTTGTAATAACTTGTTTTTTACAGCCATAAAGATGATAATTATTTATGCAGAACTTGTTTACAATAACCTTACATTGTTGCTAAAGTTTTATGCTATCCTCTTGAGCTAACCTAGTCAAATTTGTTATCTTGTCTCTTGTGCTTTTTACTAAGCTTTGAACAAATTTATTTTGTAGATCTTACTATATTTTTGTTGCTGATATATACTTTTGTTTACTGCTGCAATTAGGGACAACAAGGTTAACAGAAATTTAAGAGTTTTTGTGTACTCATTATCACATGTATTATCAACACACGATACTCAATTTTTTCTGGTTTTTAATAGATTTTATTCTACAAGTGGTATAAGTTGGCCTCTGAGATTAATTACACTAGTGAAACAAGTGCAAAAAAAAGTGGACAAAAATGGTTGATTTCAGAGAGTCCTAACTTGCAGCTCACAACTTAGAATGAGACATGACTATAGTCATTGGAAAGATGATTTATAAATTATTATGTTTGATTAGTGAAAATTTTACCATACGCATCATGTTTAATAGCATTACTTGTATGCACATTGCTTGCAAAGTTAGTGTTACTTTCATAATAGATCCATCTATTATGAAGAAGTGATGGGTTTGAATATCGTCATAGGAAATGAAGAAACATAATCCAATGGCCATAGAAGCCAAGTGGAGCCAGTAGAGCTAGTGGAGACCATGAAGAATCTAAGGATGAAAGTACAAAGCTATAGGGTTGATAATGAGAGAATAATAAAATCTCAAAAGGAGCATAATCATATAAATACTCATGACAACTCATTGGCATCGGTTACATCCCTTTTCCTCCCAAAATATATCTTAAAAATTCCCTTTTTTCTTGATGTACGTGACTCTCCTTGAAGAAACTTGCATACATATGCAACTTTCTAGTTAGCGACTCATGTACATGTTTAATTGGCTCAAAAAATAATAAATCTCGATATTTCGGGTGGATTTGGAAGTTTCCCCAGGTTCCCGGCCTCCTCTAGCCCGCTCATAACTACTGTAATTGTCAAAAGGGAGTATAAAATAGAGCCTTGGGTTGGAGGAAAATGGAATCAAAGAAATGCACCATTATGTTGGCATTTTCCTTATAGCCCTGCAACTCCCCTTTTCCCCTTGCATATGACATTATCATTCCCCCCCTGAAAACCCTTGTTTTCAAGATTTGTGTTTCCCCCTATCTTATCAAGAATAAATCCATTGCTTCCTTAGAAATGTTGGAACACAAAGCTTTGGAGGTTGATATTTTCATCTCTGGCCTTGGGTGGAGGAACTTGGAGCCTAGTTTCAGGACTGTGTTGCAGTAGTTATAGGTTGTAACCAACTTCTATGTTGTTATTAATAAAAGATCTCTAATTCTCATCCATTTCTATTTGTTGATTCATGATTTTAATGAGATTATTTTGTTGGGTTGTAGGGGGTGGAACCCCCTTGTGTGGGGGTTTGGGGAAAGTGCCCCCGAAAAAAAAAATTCCTTGGTTTTTGTTTCCATTTTTTGGTGGTCCTCAGTTTTCATGTCCATTTATGGGTGGTTTTTCGGCACATGGTTTTTCGCTAATGGTTTTCTATTTATGGTTAAGGAATTAGGGTTTTTGGCTAATCCAAGTCATTGGATTGGGGTTTTTGATGTCGTTGGATTCTATATGTATATTGTATTGTAAACAATGTATGATGTGAATGAATATAGAATATGTTGGTTTTCCCGGTTTAGGTTTCCATGGGAAAAAAATTTGTGTACTGTGTGTATTTGCCATTGTATCTTTTTTTCTCTTTTATTGAAAATTTGTTTGCAATAAATTATTGTACAAGGTTTAAATCTACATTTGGTATAAAAGTGATTATTGGCTTCAGGGGGATGCCTTTGTGGTCAAGGGTTTGGCTCGGGACTGTGATAAGCCTTGTTACAGTAGGAGATCTATGGTATTGATTCTTCAAGTGAAGAGAAATGACGATCAGATCGAAAATAGAGATAGAGAAATTTAATGGGCAAAATTTTTAGCTTCGGAAGCCCAAGTTGGAAGATTTGTTGGTAGACAGAGATCAGCGGGTCGTGGTGCATCCAGGTACTGCACCTACAAGAACATCAACAGGTGACTGGAAAAATTGGGATCAGAAGGCAAAGAGCACAATTCGATTGTGTCTCTCAGATTCAGTATTACTGAATGTGTAAGGGGAAGCTACAACCAAGGAGTTATGGGATAATATGGGGAACTTGTATCAATCTAAGTCCTTGGTAAATAAATTTTTCATGCAGAAAAAGTTGTATAACTTGAGGATGAGAGATGGAGACCTGGTGACAGAGCATCTAAACACCTTCAACATTGTGGTAAGTCAGTTATTATATGTTGAGATTAAAATTTCAGATGAAGATAATTGAATCAGTTTACTGTGCTCTTTACTAGACTCGTGGGATAGTCTGGTTGTGGCCATAGGTAGTAATACAACTACGTTGAGTTTTGATGATGTGGTCTCTTCCTTGTTGTCGGAGGAGATGAGATGGAAGAACATGGAAGGACAAAGAACATATGCATTATTTGCAAGAGGATTCTCCCAGGATAGAAATAGATCTAAGTCCTTAAGTGGGAGATATAAGTCTAAGGGTAGATATAAATCTCCCAAAAATTTTGTAAAGGTATGTTGGAGATGTGGAAAAGAAGGGCACTTTAAGAAGCAATGTAGATCCAAAAGCGTTGAGAAAGTGAAGGGATCTGAAGGTGCTCCCTCTACAGAATAAAATACCTCCAAGGAAGAAGGATAGGATGCTTGGCTTCTTCAATAACACATGTAGATCATGAGGCATGGTTAGTTGACTCGGGTGCATCCTTTCATATGACTCCCCACAAGGAGTGGTTCTGTGAATATGAAAGGTATGATGGAGGTAATGTTTTCTTAGGTGATGACTCGACAACCAGAATCATAGGATGAGGAAAATTCAAGTTGAGGCTCATAAATGGTAGGATTAGAACACTACCTGGTGTTCTGCACATCCGAGGATTGGCCAGAAATTTGATTTCTATAAGCAAAATGGATGATGCAAGGGTAAAAACGGTATTTGAAAAGAAACATGCAGGATGTTTTGAGGAGCAATGGTGTTGATGAAGGGAGTTCGGATTGGAACTCTGTATAAGCTGAAAGTAAGCACTATTAGTAATGGGTGTAATAGTTCCATTGTTCCTGATATTGGATCAGAAGAAGAAAATACTCCTACAGTCTCTGGAGAAAAGGTTATGTTATGGCATCAAAGACTGGGGAATATCAAAGAGAAGGGTCTTCGACTACTACATGGTAAAGGTATGGTTGAAGGTATATCTAACTTCTCTCTAGATTTGATTTATGTAAACATTATTTATATGGGAAGCAGAATCGGGTAAGATTCCCCTCTAGTGCAAAAAGGGCAGAAGGAATTTTACAGCTAGTGCACAATGATGTGTTTGGACCTGTGTCGGTTCCATCATTTGGAAAATTTGTGTACTATGTCTCATTTATAGATGAATTCCAGATGAGTAATTGGATATATTACCTCAAGAATAAATATGAAGTCTTTGATAGGTTTAAAGAGTTTAAATCTCTTGTTGAAAATCAAATGGAGAAAAAAATTAAGGTGTTGAGGACAGATAATGGTGGAGAGTTATGTGGGAATGAATTTGAATAATTTTATAAGAAGTGTGGTATAGAAAGGCAAAATAATACTCCATATACACCTCAGTATAATGGAGTTGTAGAAAGGATGAACATGACATTGATGGAAAAACCAAGGTGCATGCTCAATGGTGTTGGGTTAGGGAAATAATTTTGGGCAGAGGCAGTGGGTATTGCATGTTACCTGGTTAACAAATCACCCTCATCAGCACTGGATGACAAGACTCCACAAGAGGTATGGACTCATAAGAAACATTCTCTCACACATATCAAGGTATTTGGTTGTGAGGCCTATGTTCATGTTCCAAAGGAAAACATGAGTAAGCTAGATAAGAAGGCTGAAAAGTGTATCTTTATTGGGTATAAAGATGGTCTCAAAGGTTATAATCTTTGGAACCCATAAACTAAGAAGGTTGTGTATAGTAGAGATGTGGTATTTAGAGAAATTAAGGATGTTGTTAAACATGAAGTCTTATGAAGTAAGGAAGAACTAGATAAAATAGAGTTTGAGCCAAAGGATGATGAATCAAACTCTATAGAAGAACAAGAATCAGAAGACGAAGATCCCCATACTCCAGTATTGAGGATATTGGTGCAGGAAAAAAGGCTACCAGAAAGGTATACTCCATCTGATTTCCGTTCAAATTTTGCTTTGTCTATCACTGATGATGATCCTATAACTGTTAGGGAGGCAATGGATTCATAGGATGGAAAAATATGGAAAAAGGCCATGGTTGAAGAAACGATAGCCTTGGATAAGAATGAGGCTTCAGATCTCGTGGAGTTGTCGACTGGAAGAAATCCCATTGGAAGCAAATGGGTATTTAAAAATAAGTTGAATGCATAAGTCAAAGTGGAGAAATACAAAGCTCGGTTAGTAGCAAAGGTTTATTCCTAGGTTGAGGGAATATCTGGAAGAAGAAATCTATATGAAGCAGCCAG
Source organism: Picea glauca (assembly GCA_000966675.3). NCBI lineage: Eukaryota > Viridiplantae > Streptophyta > Pinopsida > Pinales > Pinaceae > Picea > Picea glauca. The sequence continues at coordinate 137,705 of JZKD02S1703260.1, forward strand.
AAGGATTTGTTGTGAAGGGAAAGAAGGAGTTGGTATGCAAGATGAAAAATTTTGTGTATGGTTTAAAACAATCACCAAGGATGTGGTATCAAATATTTGATACTTATATGCTGGGACTTGGCTTCACAAGAAACAAAGAGGATCACTGTGTGTATTTTAAATTAATTGGTGATCATTCGATTTATTTGGTCTTGTATGTGGATGACATGCTGTTGATAGGAAACAACAAGGAGATTATCCAAGATGTGAAAATTCAGTTGTCCTATAAATTTGACATGAAGGATATTGGTGCTGCGAATTTCATTTTGGGAATGGAAATTAAAAGATATCAGAAAAACAGGAAACTCTGGTTAAATCAGAGAAAATATTTTGAGACAATGTTGCAGAGGTTTAATATGCAAGAATGTAAACTAGCCAGGGTCCCTATTCATGTAGGTGTAAAGTTATCTGTGGATCAGTGTCCCGAGACACATGAAGAGGAGGAGGACATGTCTCGTGTTTCATATGCGAATGTGGTTGGTAATTTGATGTATGCAATGGTCTATACTAGACCGAACATTGCACATGCAGTGGGATTTTTGAGCAGGTATATGTCAAAACCATGAAAGGAGAATTGGACAACAGTAAAAAGGGTTTTCGGGTATTTGTGTGGCACTGCTAGCTATGGATTGTGCTACCAACGAAGACCAAGATTGAACGGAGTGTTGGACATACATGGATTTGTGGATGCAAATTGGGTTGGAGATCTAGATATTAGGATATTACAAGTGGGTATGTGTTTAATCTGTTTGGAGGAGAAATCAATTGGATGAGCAAAAGACAGTCTGTAGTGGCACTTTCAACTACAAAAGATGAATACATGGAAACCACTCATGAAAGAAAGGAAGCAATATGGTTACAAATATTGTGTTCAGGTATTAGGTTGGTACGTCAAGCTATAAGGATAGATTGTGACAGTCAGAGTCTAATTTTTCTGGTGAAGAAACCAACTCATCATTAAAAGACAAAGCATATTGATGTTTAATATCACTTTGTAAGAGACATGGTTGAAGAAAAGAAGGTGTTGTTGATGAAGGTGGAAACTTTGAAGAATGTTGGAGATTCATTAAAAAAATATGTGAGCATTGAGAAGTTCTCTTGTTGTAGAGGATCTATGGGCATTATTGCCCTGGATTGTTGGTTATGTAACCCCTTGTATGCAAAGAAAACAACAAGTGGGAGAATGTTGGATATGTGTTATATTCTTTGCACAACTAGAATTAGTGTCTACATTGTGTCGGGCACGCAGATGGTTAAGAGGGGGGTGGAGCCCCCCTGTGCAGGGGTTCAAGGGAAGTGCCCCCGAAAAAAAAAATCCTTTCTTTTCGTGTCCATTTTTGGGTGGTCCTCAGTTTTCATGTCCATTTATGGGCGGTTTTTCGACATATGGTTTTTCACCAATGGTTTTCTATTTCTGGTTAAGGAATTAGGGTTGTTGACTGATCCAGGTCATTGGATTAGGATGTTGGATGTTGTTGGCTCCTATATGTATATTTTATTGTAAACAATGTATGATGTGAATGAATATAGAAAATGTTAGTTTTCCCAGTTTGGGTTTCCAGGGAAAAAATCTTTGTGTAATGTGTGTATTTGCCATTGTATCTTTTATGTTCTTTTATTGAAAATTTGTTTGTAGTAAAATATTGTACAAGGTTAAAATCTACATATTTTATGTCTTTCTTTGAATCTATTATGGAAATTGAAATGATCATGTATAGTTAGTTAGCAAATAACTACCTATTTGTATTTGCATGCTTCTTTGCTTGCAAGAGTTTCAGAGGATTGTTGTGTAAGAGTTCTGGAGCAAAAGCTCTTGAACGGAATCGAATTCAAACGTTGGTTTCCAGGTATGTTGTCTTTCCTATCCTTTGAAATTTATTTATTGCAAGTAGTTAATTTTAATTAACTGACTAATTAGAGTCTGAGAGAAGTCTTTTAGGACACTGCTCTGTTGTGGCCCTGATCCATAGCCATAGGACTTAGTTTTTCATAACATAATTGGAAACTCCACTAGGGATTATCCATTTTTGGATCGTTAGGGGTTTTTTCCTTTTTCATTTCTTCTGAATCTTTCTATGTGTTTTAAGCCTTCCTTTAGCCTTCTCTGAATTTCTACAATCATTTCTTAGTCTTCCAGCCCTCCTCCCTCAAGTTTGAGGGGTTTTTATTGGGTGTATGTGGGTTTAATTGAATACAGACACATACATATGCAAATTTCCTTGACCAAAGTCGCATACATAATCTTGTATAGGCTACCTACAGTCGAGAGAGTCACATACACCTTATAAAACATGACTTTTTTGCTTGTTTTCCATCCTTTTTGAAGCCTTGTTTGAGCTAGTTTGGGTTTTTTTTGGGGGGGGTTGTTCCCGGAAATTTTTGTGGCCTATAGGAGTTTGGTAAGGATTTAATTTTGAGTGGAAAACAAATTATTTTGATTCATGTTTGTCTCCCTTTTATCCCTTGGATTGCATCACTCTAAGACTAGTCGCGTTCTCAGGATATCGGTTTTCTAGTCGTTGTTGTGGTCATCTTTAAAACTTGAGTTTGTATTTGAGTTCAAAACTTTTATTTTGTGATTTACTTGGTTTTTCAAACATAAAATGATAAAATTTTCTTTCTTGTAAAATATTTTAATTAGTTTTTATTTTTTATAAAGAAGAAGAAAAACAAAAAACCTAGTTTTTTGCTAGTTAGGTCTCTTTCTTTCTTTACATTGTTTTGCATTGTTTTTTTTTATATATATAAGTTAGAGTTTGTATTAAATCCTGTCAAAAATATATAGTTGTATGTAGATCATTTTCAAACATGGAAGTGGCTCCCTTCTGGGAAACCACCGATGCCATTTGTCCATAGTCCTAGGTGGAAACAGTGCCCTTATGAGAAACCACCGTTGCCATTTGTCCAAGAAAAAATGTGTGCCATGCAAAAACAAAAATATTCACAGCCATGCAGGGAAAAGTGTCGATGGATGAATTTAAACTTAAATAAAAACAAAGGCCATCCTTCCATGGCTACCAGGAAATGAAAGGAGACCAAAACCTGAAACAAGAAATCATTTAAAAACCTGGTCCGAGCCGTGGCCTGGCGTAGACTTGGCGCGCCTTTGATTTTCCCTTGTCATGGTCTGATATATATTTCCGAAGGTCCTAAAGGAAGGACATTAGAGTGCCCACTCAATTCCATCATGTTGATCATAACCGACTTGACCTCCCTCAGGTCCTTTTTGAGTCCACTCAGTGTATCCATGATCAATGTTCAATCATCGCACCTATCACAAAAAGGGTGGGAGTGGGTGGACAGGGGAGAATGAGAAAAGGARRAAGGAGAGAAGGAAGGACCCGAGGTGGTGGTGGGGTGACGAAAGAGGGAGGGAGGATGAGGAGGTCGTCGAGGGGGGGAGGGKGGTGGTGGTGAGAAACCCAGTGAGTTTCCAAGGTTATCAAACCACTCGACCCTACAGATGTAGGGGTTTGAGAGAGGGGAGAGGTCAGTGGTGTGCTCACGGAGTGGCTGGGCAGGGGCAAGTGCAGCAACAAGAGCCAAGACTAGTAGGAATTTAGCTTCGGGGGCAGAGTCTAGGGTGGGCGGTTTCCTTCCTCTTGCCACATACCAGGTGACACCTCATTTGGCCTTACCTCTGAGTCAGGGCATGAAGAGAGCTAGAAGAACCCTGGGAGGGAAGACATTGAGGGTCGGTAATTCTGGAGAGGGAAGGAATAAGCACAAGCTCACGTTCGAGTGGAGTTCGCACCAAGGAAAGTTCGCAAGGCTGAAGAATAGGGGAACCAGGGAGGTATGGTCCTGCAAACTGTGAGGGGGTGAATGAGGATGAGAGCACCCAAGCTCAGACTTAGGATCAAAAGAGACAGTATAGAGCAGATGTGACCAAGGAAGCATTCTGCACGATGCCATGAAGACTCCCATGCCACAGAGCTTCCAATTTTTGTGGCCTGTTGGTTTCAAATGAAGAGTGGAGGGTGGTCGCAAAAGGTTTAAACCCATGAGGTGACTGGAGTGGGGTGACGGATTTGATCAGACACTAGGTAGCTATATTCCTGGTCAGGTGGCCTCCTCTTGGTGTGATCACGCCATTGGCTCAGAAGCACCCCATCAGGGGGACAATGTTTTGCATTGTTATTTGAAAAAAGAAAAATGCATTAACATAGGATTTTGTTTTCTTCTCGTATTGAAAGAATTTAGAAGGAAAAAGAATAAAGAATATCCTTTTGTTTGCGTCGTTTTCTTTTCTCAAAAGGTTTCATTGTGCATTTTGAATCAAAAAGAGAAAAGATCGCATTTCAAGGTTTGAAAGATTGTTCATGAATTTTTCTCTTTTGAAACTCATTTTCATTGAAGAATTAGTGTAAAGTTTTATTTGTTGGTGTTCTTATAAATTTCATTTTTGAAAGAGTCTCAAACAACATTAGTTTCACTTTCATATCATTTGAGTAAAAATAACCAATAAAATTAATGTTAAACTTAAAATTTACTAAACTTTGTTTCTAGGGTTCACAAACAAATTTAGGGTTAGGCCCTTGGATTAGGATTGGAGAGATAACTCTCCAAGGCCAGTAAACAAACATAGGATTCTAATTTAGGGAGAGTCAAACCCAATTGTTGTAGAAACATCACTGGGAAACTCCTCTCACACGGAAGTCAAACACAAGGTCACGTAAGGAAGAGCCAAGGAGATAACCCCTCCAAAGCTTGACCGAGCGTTGCAGAGAGATTGTATTTTTAGGGTTTCGTTAGTGCCCATACCTCCCTGAGATGCACCACTTTCAAGGCTTCAAAATTTTATACCCTACCTATATGTTCGATCCTGACTGTCGACTATTCCCTCAGATGTTGATTGAGAGTTGGTATCATTAGTTTCGTTTCCTAGGTATCTCATAGGTGACTGTGAGGGGTTTCTCATGGTACATGATGCAGAAGTTGTATTATGCTATCAATACCCTCATAGGGTGCCCCTCGAAGTGAGGGTTACTTGCACCGGGTAGGGCTGGTAAGTGGAGGTCAGGGTAACTTCTTCTCACTCCTTCGTTCATCAGTCCCGAGACTTGATTAACCTGTGACGATATCCGAAAGGTTCCTTTCCACTTTTCCATTACTTTGGACTCAAGACCTTATCCACCTAGGCTGAATTTTTAGAGAAGTTGTTTGTATGTGATTTCTCTCTTAGCAATTTTTAGTGGAGTGTTTCTTTGTATAGTTTTCCTTAGGTTGTGTCTGTATCACTGCTTTTGGATCATTGATTCAAGGTGGTCGACAAATCACTCCACTGGTCGGGAAAGACCCCTGGTATTTCTTTTGAAAGCATGGAGCTGCCTCTTTGAAGGCATAGATTCTTATACCACTAGTTCGCCAGAGTCAGTGCATGAGAATTCTATGGAAATGAACATTCTCGCAAGGGACGAACCTGTGCATAAGAACAATATGGACAAATTTTTTGAGGATACCAACCAAAGGACCCCTTCATAAGAATATTCTTGTGCTTTTCCTTTCTTTGGAAACATTGGTGCCCCCTTGATGGCCACTTTGAATATTTCTGGGTTGAATGTTGTGTTACTATTTTGGTTGTGGACCACTTTGAATGTCCTGAATGCTCTTGATGCTTTTCATATAAGCACCTTATGGAATGGGAATCGTATGGATGTCTATCCTTTACATTATGTATCCACGAAGTCTACTCCTTCTTCTCCCTCTTCTGGTGAAAGTCTTGCTACTAGTAACCAAAAGTCTAAAAGAAATAGGAAAAGAAAGAGTAAGCAGAAGAAGTCACCAACCTCTGTTAGTCACGTTGGGGACGTGCAACCAACCAATGTTATTGATGTTAGGGTCACGAGTCCAGTCCCCGAAGTCATACTGGCGTCTAGTTACCAACCTTTGCTAGTTATGTTGGATTTATGTCAACAATCTTCACGAGTCATGTTGAAGAATAGTTACCAACCTCTGCTAGTCATGCTAGGAGCATGAAACCAACCTATTCTATTCATGTTGGGAGTGTCAAACCAACCTATGTTAGTCATGTTGTAATTATGTCAACAACCTCTATGAGTCACGTTGAAGACAAGAAACCATCCGCTACAAGTCATGTTGAAGATAAGAAACCATCTGTTGCAAGTCATATTGGGGGCACGAGACTATTCATTGTTAGTTCTACTAGACAAACATCACAAACCTTTGCAAGTCATGTTGGAGATCAACACCTATCCACTACAAGTCGTGTTGGGGTTGACCCATCGGCCACTGCAAGTCATGTTAGGGGCATTGCTTCAGTCGATAAAACTAGATGAATGGGACAGAATCCCAAGTTCCCTTATATGCTTTGCAAGGGATATCAACTTACTCATTTGTGCCCTGCTATCTTCGTGGTACAAAGAGTGTGGTCCTTGTCTGAAGGATCTTCTAGTTTTGAGTCATATTTGGTTTCCCAACAATCTATTCAACCAGTGGTTGAGGAAGTGGTCATGTCGATGCAATGTTCGGTTGATACCACTCTTGTTTTGGGGGATGATGCATCTCTTAACCATGTTGTCTCACATGTTATTCAACCAGTGGTTGAGGAAGTGGTTGTGTCGATGCAATCATCAGTTGATGCCACTCTTCTCTTGGAGAGTGACGATTCTACCAAAGTGGTCTCACCGATGCAATCTTCGATTGATGTTAGGAACCAAATATCAATATAGCATAGAAAAACCTCAGAATAAGTAATCAACGCCTTGAAAAAGAGAGAAATTTAGATAATAAGCCTCTTCGAGGGGGAAACCTCCTTATGCCCACATAAATGTTCAATTCCAATATGATTCAAAATTAAAATGTCTCCTTGGTATATATAGGATACTAGGAGGTATAATTACATCTAATGGAATAAAGCTGACATAAATAAAATAACATTACTAATGTAATATGCCCCAATTAAGGGGTATTGAGCCATTATTTAGGGCTTAACATGCCCCTCCCCTTGAGACAAGTATTGTCTGCAATGCTTGAGTAAATCTAGATGCTTCTGTATAAAAGACTCATCTTCCCAAGTGGAATCTCTAGTCGGTAGTTTCCTACATTTAATGAGATACTCTGAAATGGATCTATTCCTCAATTGGTGAATTCTTATGTCAGTGATGGCTTCATGCTCCAATATGATTTTTCCTTCCTTGTCAAGTTCTGGAAATATAGTTTGAACTGGGATCTTGTCCCCTATAACCTTCTTTAAACATGAAACATGGAAAACTGGGTGTACTCGTGAAGATGCAGGCAACTCCAACTAGTATGCCATAGTACCAATCTTTTGCAACATCTTATAAGGTCCATAGTACTTTGGTGATAATTTATTATCCTTCTTGGCTTGCTTGAGGGACATCTGTTTGTATGGTTGTAGTCTTAAAAACACCCAATCCCCTACTTCAAGACTTCTTTCACTACGATGTTGATTTGTTTGTTGTTTCATGTGATTTTGTGCCATGGTCAGGTTTTCCTTTAATATTTGGAGAACTTGTTGTTGATGCTCGATGTGATCTTCCACTGCTTGAACCTTATATTTTTCTTTTAGATAAGAAGTGATGGAAGGAGGGTGGTATCCATAGAGTGCCATAAATGGTGTCATTTTTGTTGCAGTATGAAAGGAAGTTTCATACAACCATTCTTCCAAGGGTAACCATTTGAACCATTGTGTTTGTTTATCTCGGTTTCTCCATAAGATTGAGGATGATAGGATGAGCTATGAGCCAATTGAGTACCCAAACAAGAAAATAATTCTATCCAAAAATGTCCAGTGAAGATGGGATCTCTGTCACTTACAATAATC
>JZKD02S1703260.1:150618-161499 GCA_000966675.3 Picea glauca
CTGGAGGCTTATTTGGTGTAGAAGTTCCCTTTTTTGGTGGCATGTTGGCCAAGTATCACTTTAAACCTTGATTTTGAGGTGGTTCTGTTAGACAATCTTCCTTTTATTGTATCTCAAAAATTTCGGCCCTTCTGAGTATCAAATTTTATTTTTTGTAGGTCTTTGATATTTAGTCTCTCCAATTCCACAGGTCTGATCAAAATTGGATGTGCCAAGTGGAATTTATGGTAACTTCCCCACAACTTGCTGATTTTTTGTCTTTCCCAGAGATCTCACTTGTATAGCATGCCTCGCACAAAATAATTGATATAAAATTCTGAAACTCGTACCATAAACACTACAGACTGTCCACTATCCAATGCAACTAGTCTCACTCAATTTGGATACTCTAGGAATATGTTATGATTATTTTACCTGGAACACCTTCTTGAGACTAGTCAATAGGACTAGTCAAATACCCTATATTCCACAGGGTGTATCTACAAATGAAAGCTGACCCAGAAGATGAAATTTTTACCATAGATACCTTACTAATTTCTATGAATATCCTCCATATTTTAGAGTCTGAAATGTTACAGAAACTTTTTTATAGCGAAAATTCCACAATGAATCATTTTAGGATGATTCCAGAACCCTATATTGCATAGGATGTATCTCCAAAATTATAAGGCCTCAGAAGATTAAACTTTAACCCAACATACCTTGATCTGTATACTAAATATCCTCCAAGACGTTCTTTCTGAAACATTGTAGAAAAAAAGTTATAGCGAAAATTCCAAGGTGTCTCAGATGTAGCAGCGAAACCCCAAGACCTTGAGCTCTAATACCATATGTTAGGAACAAAATATCAATATAGCATAGAAAAACCTCAGAATAAGTAATAAACGCCTTGAAAAAGAGAGAAATTTAGATAATAAGCCTCTTCGAGGGGGCAACCTCCTTATGCCCACATAAATGTTCAATTCCAAGATGATTCAAAATGAAAATGTCTCCTTGGTATATATAGGAGACTATGAGGTATAATTACAACTAATGGAATAAAGCCGACATAAATAAAATAACATCACTAATGTAATATACCCCAATTAAGGGGTAATGAGCCACTATTTAGGGCTTAAAAATTGATCCCACTCTTCTTTTGGGGAGTGATTCGTATTTCAACTATGTCTTTAACGTTTTCAGTTCAGTACCTTATGAACAAGGGGTCAATCCACTCTCTCCAAGTACACTCCCTCCAAGTCCTAGGATGGTTTCCTTTGATTGAAATGATCTTGTTGAGTATCATATTCCTTCTTCTACACCTTTCCAGATAAAGGTTAAAGTTAATTAAATGGGAATTTAATGATGTATTGTATATGAAGGATCCTCTGCAAGTATTTTATCCTCCTCAACTTGGAATGCATTGGGTTCTCCCAAACTTGTGTCAGATACTAGTGAGTTGTTGAATTTCGACAGAAGACCAAGTGAATGTTTGGGGATTCTTCCTCAGTTTCCTATCACCTTAGGTGGGAAGAATTCCCTAGCCGATTTGTCTGTGGTGCTAGACCATTTAGACTTTAATATGATTCTTGGGTGTGATTATGTTTATGCTATGAATGTTGTGGTTTCTACGCTCTTTCATGTGATGCATTTCCATCACAATGGAAGCATCGTCACTTTTGATAAAATTCCATCTCATAATCACCATCATAGTTCAGCTTTATCTTATATTTCCCCTTTATATGTTCCTAGTGTTCGAGTCGACTCTTCCCCACCTCGGGTGAATCATGTGATTTCATATCCTCGATGTTTAATTGCTTCTGAGAAGGATCCTTTATAATCATGTTGGCCTTCTTGGGAAAGGCCTTGGAAATGGATCATATGTTATATCTGATAGGGGCATGTGATCCTTTGATTTCCCCTTTTGAACTAAGTAATTCGGTGTTTCCTCTTGAGTCTGATCTTACTATTTGTGAGACCTTGAGCCCTGGTATTTGTGTGTCGTCGAGCCCCAATTTCTTGGATGTTGAATTGCCTTTGGATGAGGCTATCCTTGAAGTTATGTTATGGATCCTCGACCTCTTCCTGAACTAGAAAATTTATAGGTTGGTTACCAAAGAAACCATTTGCCTGAGCCTAGCAATGGGTTCTACATGGAGAAATATTATGTATAAGCCACAAGGTTGTGCATTGCTTTGTACATATTGTACTTTTAGGATTTCTTGTTTTCAATTTTTGTATCCCATAGCACATGTTATTTTCATAGGTTTTTATATTTGACTTATTAACTTCTTCGTGAGTGTTGTTGGTCTTATATATAGGAATTTGGAGACATTTTCTTTGGTACCTTTTTGTTCCATGTCATTCCGTTCTGAAAGGTAATGATCTTGAAACTGGCATATAAGTTAGATTTTCCCCTTCATGCATTTTTGCATTTTTTGTTTCTTATTTCATTTTTCCATAGGATCGACCCCACTAAATTGCGACAAAAAACCTTATTTATTGCTTAAAAGTGTTGTAATTGATGTGCTAAAGCCTATCGTTCATGGGTTCCCTAGTTAGAACCGTGTTCGCAGTTTGGCACCCATGCTAAAATACTTCCATAGGCTCGAGAGCCTTGTTTAGTCCTGCCATGTATTTGCGTTGAAGCCTCATATCTTCTTCTCAATATTTTCCTGGCCAATACCAGTGGGCCTCCCTCATTTATGTGTTGAGTTGTAATACTGCATTGCATTCTGATGCTTAAGATTTTGAGCCTAATGTTAGCTTCAGCCTATTGTTGTTTAGCCTTATATACATTCTCAAGCAGTTTCCAACCTTTCAATACTAACCTTTGCAACTTGACACCCTTTATCCTTGGAGGAAAATTCCCCCAAGCATCCATATCCTACAAGTGTTTCCTTGCATTGAGCATAGGTATGTTCCTTGTGCATGGAACTATTTTTCTCTCCCAGAATGCTCGTTTCCTCCATTATACTATATCATTCTTTTATTCTTTTTCAGGATTTATAATATGAAAATGAAAAAAAAAAAGGATGGGATTGAGTCTCATTTTTTTTATATGGAAGCTACTTGTGTCTCCCTTGAAAAAAACAAAATCTTATGAGTCTTTACCTCATTTTTGGGTTTAGTATCGATTTAGGAGGCCTTTTTCTCATTTTTTAGCATAATCTCCTTCGACTGGTTATTCTTCCAGTCATATCAAGGATTTTTCGATGCCTCATGTGTCACAAATGTATCCCAGTTTATAGTCATTGCTTCCCAACTCACATTTGTGTTGTGTTTTTATTCAAGGGAAGTCAGCCCATGTCATCCATTCTATAGAAATCTTGGATTTTCAAGTCAGCCTTCTCATGTCAGTCAAGTACTTCTTTGTTTCACAAGTATCTTTGTATCTTACTAATGCTAGTATAGATGGTCCTCATTGAATTCTTGTTGGCAGGTCTACTCTTATCGACTATGACACATTGCTTTGAGAGTATGAACTAGAGTTGCACCCTGGGTATATTTACATTATTGATAGGTGACCTTACACTCAGTAGATGACAAACCACCATTGGTTGTTGACTGAGAAATTTCCCTTATGTCTGACATCAACAACCATTATCACACATAGATATTTGTGTAGTATTGTGGTTTCCATTTAACCCCACTGGTGGATTCCTCGTCTTTGTTAGTAGTCTCCATTATTAGATAATATTCATATAGTCTCTATCATGTGATATTCCATCTGGTGCATGTCGGAGTCATACCTCAGTGTGGTCCTTTCAATATTTTCATCCAATTCCTTCCAAATTTTGGCCTTATACTACCTCTAGTGTTGGACAATGAAGGATGCCTTAATTCCTTCCTTCCAATGGATCTCTTCCTATCGACTTCAAAACATCTTTCTTTGGGATAGGGATCTAGAGTTGTTTTTAGTACCTTGGGGCTTGCATTCATCATTGGTATGGTTCCCTCGCTATTGACAGTGGGAATAGATCAATTTCCCTTGATCGATAGATTCTATCATGTGTTCGACATCAGCTCCTTTATTCACACTTGTTAGATTGTACTAGATACCTTGATGCATGTTATCATTATCAATGGGTTGTATTGTGTTTGTTAATGGTATACATCATTGATCGGTAATCAAATGGTGTCTCGCTATGTTCGACTCCAACACATTTATTCACATAGTGTAGACTCGTACCAAGAAGGATTATTTTGAAGGATTCAAGTGAAGTACGAGCATCACGTCTTTTGTGCTCCTAGCCGACTTGTATTGATTGTACCACTCGCTTAGACATTGGTACTTGCAGAGGATCAGTTTGTTCACTCCATCCGTTCCAGATATCCTCTATTTTATTTTTAGACATAGCTCCACTATGTATCCATTCATGGCTATGATCTACATTTTTGCATGGATCCACTGTGTATTTTCTTGTGGCAATGATTGTTACTCATATACATCACATGGATCCACTTTGTATAGTTTTCGTGGCCATGGACATCAATTATGCTTTCATTACTCATGGATCCGCAATGTACTTTATTTCGAGGTCACACTTACATCACACTCAAGCATGGGTATGCCCAACTTGAAAAGAGAGTATCTTACTTGTTTTTTTGGTAGGTATTGTTATGGAATTGGTTTTCAACTACTACCAAGGCCCCTCCACAATCTCATGACTACTTTATAATGTATTTCAGTCATTATTTGCTCTGCTGACCTCATACATTAGGGGGAATCTGTTATAGTTTCATTTTACACCACATATGCTCATGACGAATCATTGGCCTTAGTTACATCCCTCTCCCTGCTTGCAAGAGAAAAATATCCCTTTTCCTCCCAAAAAATATCTTAAAAAATCCCTTTTTCTTGATGTATGTGACTCTCCTTAAAGCAACTCGATTACATACGTGAATTTCTAGTTAGAAACCCTCGTACATATTTAATTGGCTCAAAAAATAATAAATTTTGATATTTCAGGAAGAGTTGATGGGTTCCTCAGGTTCCTAAGCTCCTGTAGCCCGTTCATAACTACTCCAACTGTGAAAAGGGAGTATAAAAGAGAGCCTTGAGATGGAGGAAAATGACATCAAAGAAATGCACCCCTATGCTAGAATTTTCGTTATAGACCTACAAGTCCCATTTTCCCCTTACATCTAAGATTGTCATTCCCCCCCTGAAAACCCTTGTTTTGAGGATTTGTGTTTCCCCCTATCTTGTCAGGAAGAAATCCATTGATTCATTGGACCTGTTGGAACATGAAGCTTTGGAGGTTTTTCTTTTCATCTCTGACCCTGGGTGGAGGAACTTGGAGCCTATTTTCAGGACCATGTCGCAGCGGTTACATTTTATAACCAATTTCTATGTTGTTATTAATAAAGGATCTCTCATTCTCGTCCATTTCTATTTGTTGATTCATGCTTTTAATGAGATTATTTTGTGTCTTTCTTTGAATCTATTATGAAAATTGAAATGATCATGTATATTTAGTTAGTATTTAACTACCTATTTGAAGTTGCATGCTTCTTTTCTTGTAGGATTTTCAAAGGATCGTTGTATAAGAGTTATGGAGCGAAAGTTCTTGAGCAATATCGACTTCAACTATTGGTTTCCAAGTATGTTCTCTTTCCTATCCTTTGAAAGTTAGTTATTGAATGTAGTTACTTTTAATTAAATTCCTAACTAGAGTTTGAGAAAATTGTTGTAGGGAACTTCTTTGTTGTGGCTCTAAACCATAGCCATAGGACTTAGATTTCGGTAACAGGGAGAACTATAGAAGATCTAGGTAGTCAAGAAGTACCAGTTGAACTCACATGCATCATCATTCACCCACTCATTGAGTCAGGAAATTATATTCATCTACAAAATCACATAATAGTCCATAAATGTCTCATGTTGGGCATCAAAGGAGAAGGCATGAATTGGATATGTTGCAAGGGTAACTAAGGAAGCTAAAGCCACCAACTTTTGATTGAGAGAACAAGAAGGGAGAAGAGCCAAGATGGTTGCTTGGAATCAAAAAGTATTTTCAGTTTCATAATTACTCATTAAACCTTGAAGTAAGGATTTCCATCTACCATCTTCAAGGGAAAGCTTCTATTTGGTGGGACCAATTGAAGCAATTCAAGCACATTAATTAAAAGAAGGTCTCTTGGAAGAAATTTAAAATAATTTTTTGATAAAAGTATCTCTCGTAGCATTATTATGACAAGAAGCTGCAATAATTATTTGAATTCAAGCTTGGGAACATAATTATGAATGAATATGAGAATAAATTCCTAGAGTTTCTAAGGTATGTGGGAGTCACCAAGGATAAGAAGACTAAAAATTAGAGATTCCTTAGTGGAATTCCATCATTTGTTTTTAGGAGTGGACTGCCATCATTTAACAGAGGCAAGATTCAATTTGATGAACCTAATACTTTAGAGGACGCCATCAAGAAGGTCAATTACCTATATGAGTAGAGCAAAGGAAGAGAAGTGGTGTTGAAGTCTAGGAGAGATAAGAAGAATGATAAAGTGGATCAAAGAAAGAAAGGATTGAAGCCACGTTTCTTTAGGAATATCTCTAATTATTATCGGCAAGGTCATCCAGCTAAGAGTGATTCCAAGATGGAAGAATCTTTGGGGAAATGGAAATATAATCAGTAAAGTGTTGGGGTTGTAAGGGAGATCACAGGTACATAGACTTCCCTCATAGAGTGGATAGAATGAGGATTGTACATAATATTCAGGAATCCACTATAGTATAATATGTGGGTAGAATTTTTCCAAGGATATATGTAGCCCTAGATAATCAAAAAGAAAAACATTAATTTTGTATGATTGAGGTAGAAGGTAAAATTACGAATCAACTTATTACTATTTTAATTGACTCGAGAGAAATTCATAGTTACAATGATCATAATATAGTAGACATATTTCATTTGAAAAGGGACAAGCTTGAAAAATCATGGTTGGTATAGCTACTCATTAGGACCAAGAAAATAATTAATGAGATTGTTAGGAGCTATCACATAGACTTGAATGGAGTAAACACAATTGCATGTTTGAATATCATACCATTGGGGTCTTACGATATCTTAATTGGAATGGATTGGTTGGACCAACATTATGCTATGTTAAAATATCATAACAAGACATTTGCATGTCTTAATGAAGACAAAAAACAAATATTAGTGAATGGGATCCCAAGACCCATTTATATAAGAGAAATTTGGACCTTAGAGTTGAAGAGGTGATTCAAAAAAGGATGCCAATTTTTGTAAGCCATGTGGATGAGCTAGCTAAGGGAAAAGGTCCAAGTCTTGAATTTTTTTCAATGCTACAAGAGTATGAAGATGTATTTGGGGAGATACAGAATTTTCCACCCAATAGAGACATAGACTTCTCTATTGACTTAATGCCTAGAGTTACCCCAATACCCAAAACTCCCTATAGAATGAGCGCACCAGAATTGAAGGAATTGCAAACAAAGTTGGAATATTTATTGAAGAAAGGGTACATTCGCCCAAGTGTCTCACCTTGGGGAGTTCCAATACTCTTTGTGAAGAATAAGGATGGAACCTTAATGTTGTGCATTGATTTCAAATAGTTTAATAAAGCTACAATAAAGAACAAGTACCATTTTACCATAATTGATAATCTCTTCGACCAAATTAGAGGAGAAAAGGTATTTTCCAAGATAGAGCTGAGATCATGGTACCATCAGGTGAGGATCAAATATGAATACATTAGTAAGACAACTTTTAGAACTAGATATGGACATTATGAATTTATGGTGGTGCCATTTGGATTAACAAATGCACCAATTGTATTTATGTGATTGATGAATGGTATTTTCATAAATTACTTAGATAAGTTTGTCATTGTTTTCTTTTATGACATTATTTTCTATTCTAAGTCATAAGAGGATCATGAACAACAATTGAGGATGGTGCTCCAGGTGTTAAGGGAGCATCAGTTGTATGCCAAACTGAGAAAATGTTCATTTTACCAAAAAACAATCCACTACTTAGGACATATTATTTGAGAGGAAGACATAGTAGTGGATCCAAAAAATATCGAGGCAATCAGAGGTTGGCCTAGAACAAAGAATCTTACAGAGGTCAAATCATTCATGGGACTTGCAGGCTATTATAGGAGGTTTATCGAAGGATTTTCAAAGATTTCACATCCCATCAATTCTTTGCAAATGAAGGGGATAAAGTTTGACTGGAACTCTGAATGTGAAGAAGGATTTCGTCGTTATAAGGACTTATTGACAAGTGAAAAAATATTGAAGAAGGATTTCATAGTGTGCACTAATTCATGCTAGGAAGGGCTTGGTGGAGTCCTTACACAAAATGGACATGTGGCATGTTATGAGTCAAGGAAGTTTAAAGAGCATGAAAGAAACTATTCCACACATGACCTAGAGTTGGAACTCATAGTTCATGCCTTAAAGATGTGGAGACATTATCTCATGGGTAGAAAATTCAAGTTGAGGATAGACCATAGTGGTTTGAAGCATTTATTTGAAAAACCAACATTGAATGCCAGACAAATTAGATAGCTTGAATTTCTCAACGAATATAAAGTTGATGTCTAGCTCATTATTGACGAGGGAAAAATTCCCTTCGACAGAAAAGATTACTCCTCAATACGACGTCCCAATTAGACTACGCGTTGTTTTGATTAGGAGATCCATCTAGATTCTGGCCTAGCTACCAATACTGGGTTGGGGGTGAATGAATGGTTTAAATGCAAGGGGGGTATGCACATTAAAACTAAAGTACTTGTGGAAATGAAATCTATTCTACTCTATCCTAGCTAGAAGCAATTTAGAGTAACTAATAAGCATCTTGAAATGTTAGCAATATCTGCGATAGATTTATACCAGATAGATTTTAGAGAGAGACAGGGTTAATAACACATGCATATAAAAGAACAACCAAATTAGTATAAGCTACACAATCACATACATAAAATTCTCATCATCTCACAACAATTAATAAGAGACAAAAACAACGCTTGCAGAAAATTTATGTTCACATAAGAAAATTCTATAAGTGAAACAAAATTCTTACATCATTTACAGATAGCTCAACAAATTACTTGAAATAGTTCGAAGTAAACCACTATCATCAAACAACATTTCTCTCTAGAAAATTGTCCTTGTTGACCACCTATTTCAACTAGGTTTCAACATCATGTATCAAGAAGATATGTACCTTGTGGTACGACAAGTTTGAAGACTTATGGCACAGTAGTGTAATTCCCCCCCCCCCAACACTTCTTTTTGTGTCCACAGAAAATCCACTCCCCTGCATGGGATAATTTTTTAATATGTTAGCATGGGTAAAGTTTTATTTATTTTCCTAGGACTTCATCATTAGGGAAGTCCTTTCATCGAGTTTTTTTTTTCCTCGGAGAATTAATCTTGCTTTTCAGCGATTTTAATTACTCTTGATTGTTTCACTCAATAATCCTCCAAAGTGGTGAAATACATTCTAATGATTTATAAAAATGTGTGACTAAGGTCTAAATATGTTTAAAATTACCATTCTAGACATATCCTAGAGTCTTGTGGAATTCCGTTAAGTTTTGATAGGATTTTTTAATAATTAAAATTTTTCGTAAATTGGAAATTTTAATTATTTTTGATGAAAAATGTAAAAATTTGGTCCTTGGAGATTTTTTATATGGGTGTGAATACTCAAATAAAATGGATTATGAACCCCTACACCCTTGGCCCAAGTTTTAACTCAATTGGACAAGTTTTTATAGGTCATTGTCCATGAGGAGTCAAAGTCAGTGAAAAGTCGGCAAATAATTGGCTAAGCTAAAAAAGCCAAAAATCATAAAGTGTCTAAAGTCAAGAAAAGAAGTGGGGAAATGTTTTCTAATGTATTTCATAATTTGGAAAAGTAAAAATCCACTTAGAAGAACCCCCCATTACAAGTCAAAATGGGTTTTCCCCCCTCACATCTCACCCCTCAAACCCTAACTCACTCCAAAACCCTAAAAGTGTGCCCCCCTTGAATTGTTCTCTCTCTCTTGGATGGGTGACACTTGTAACTCATACAATAGGGATATCTCCTCTTTAATTCATTTAAAAGGAATCTCCTTCTCCTCATTTTGATAGGATATTTTCACAGTAACTCCATTAAACAGAAATCTATCCCCACTCTCTCTCATTCTTTTGTAATTTTTGTGCCACTTGGTAACTGTTATCCCCGATATCTAGGGATAACTAGGAGATCATGTCTCGAGGCCCACATGGTCCTAGACATGGAGTACCGAGAGTGAGATTGACTTGAGCATGGCCCTGGAGGGCCCATCTTTCTTCTTCTTTGTCAGTAGTAGTAGCTTCCATCACCACCGGCCTGGGCTTGCATCGGAGAGGACTCTTGCTCCATGAAGTAATTGGTCTGAGGTATCATGGTATGTGTCATATTTGATCGTTATAACCTTCTCATATATGCATTAGGTTCCTTTCATTTCTGATGACTGCTTGGATCTTACACTAATCCACTTGACCATTGTTCGGGTGATTGATGGGGTGACTTAGCAAGTTTATATTCATGGGTTTTGGTTAGCCACCAAGGGGGATTTGTAGAGCCATCGTCCGCTCCCACCATATTATCATATTTACATCTTATACCCTGCACATCCATCCCATTCCCTTAGTCTGTCCATTAGGATGACCTTTCAGCGTTACACTTTGTCTTGTGGGAAGAAGGAGCTAAAGGCCCAAGGGGTAAAAGCAGCTGGTAAAAGATAAAATCCATAGGAAATAAAACCTAGAGATGCTTCGCCCAGGGGATCCCCGAGAAGGCAATAAAAAAACCTCTCGATAAGAAACTAAGGGACCCTAAGAAAATGATAAAAAACAAGACCTAACCAAGAGGATGGGAGGTCTCATCACGA
>JZKD02S1703260.1:197352-236878 GCA_000966675.3 Picea glauca
TAAGCATGGGTTCTCTTACTCCACAAAGTGTCTTCCCGTGAGGGCTTTCACCATAAGGGGACCACTTTGGAGTTCATCCATATTTACTTCTTATCAACCATGACAAAACAATAATCAGTTATATTTACATCAAACAATATTGGGTCCATTACCTAAACCTTTGTGCTACGGGGCTTTCTTCAAGGGTTGACATCAATGACAACCAACCTTAATCAACAAGATAAGGGTTGTTGACTTCTTATGTTGTGTTTTACCCTGAGTTTTGTGGACAGACTTTGTTTAGAGGATTTGTATAAATAGAGATCTTCTCTATTTCATTTTTCATCATAGCTCTCGCATTGTGAGAAGACTAATGGCTGAAATTTTCGCTAGACTTGAGCATTTTTGGTATCTCTCTCTCTCTTGCAAATGAGCTTTGGTGCTATCTCTTGGTGAATGGATGAGGCTAAGTGGTGTGCAGCTCTTGGAGGCTTCTTTACTTGCTCTTGAATGGTAAATGGTTGGTGAACTAGGGTTTGATCTTACATATTTCTTGGAATTGGTAAGGAAATTATGCACTTTTTAGTTCTTTCTTGCTTCTTCTTGGTTATTGTTGGTTGAAACCCTAGGAAGAGTGTGTTGCATACACCCTCCATTGAGCTTCATCCTAATTGCTAAGTTTATAAGTCATTCTTGGTAAGGGTTGCTAGAAGGAACACGAATGTGTATACCCTCTTAGATCTAATCTAATTTGATTAGCATGCCCTAGGGAGTAAGAGGATTTACACCCCTAGGGATTTTATTGGTCCAACTCATTCTACTAAGACTCCATTCACCCAAATTTTAAAGGCACCGATCTGATTTTTTGCATTGGAGAAATAAAATGTTTGCGTTGGTAAACATGTTTTAGTAAGATATCAATCTCGTTCAAGTTGGAATATTTTGTGGATGCCTTGAGGTTGTTAAACCCTCTAGGGTGTCTTAGTTCTCTTGGTCTTCTTGGAGCTATAACAACTTAAAAGTTGCAACCATTAGGGCTGCAACAAATCATCTTATTTTCTTGACTTTTACTTGCAATTTGACCATGTGAATTTGCTAGTAAGCCATTATTTTTATTCTACTGCTAATTGGTGATTTTTTGGTTGGATTACTTACTTGTTTTTGTGGTTAAAAATTGTCATTATAGCAAATCGCTGCTACAACCACTTGTTTGTCATAAATATACTTTGAAAACTTATCATAACAACCACCTATTACCACTAAAGTTGTGCTAAAGTGTTAATAAATTATCTACATGTTTTATGCTTCATTACTCAACTAATTTTTTATGCTTTAAGTGGGTTAATCTGTAGTAGTTACTTTATTTCATTATTGATATATATATATTTTATTTACTGCTGCAATTAGGGATAGCAAGCTTAACTTGCTTGTCCATTTAACATATTACATGCATACTTGGCTTTTCTTGTGTCTCGGGAAAGTACAAACACTTTCCGCGGGTACCCAAAGACTTGACAATCCTAAACCACTTCCGAGACGTATCATCAAAACCATCCTCCACATAGCAACTTGACCTATAGGGGCATTCATATTATCATCCCACTTTCTATCTCATTTTCCCCCTAGGGTCACCGGGATTCCCCCCTTGAGATGACCACTTCATCTCTAAAGTGACAGGAAAACCTATCTAAGGTGACAGTGGGTAGGTGTTCTCTTAGTTGCCGCCATATTATGGTTTGGGTCAGGCTTTTCCTGGCCTACAACTTGTGCGATAACAATGACTACAATGTTAACATAAAGTGTACTTTTCTATCTAATTTTTCAAATAAAAATAGTTTATCAACTCTCCCAACTTTCTTTCAAAATTCTTGTAATAAACGTAAACCCAAAACAAGATAACGATATATTTTCAACTTCACAATTAAATTCATTTGCATTTATTTTGTATAAAGAATGAGCTTATATTCTTCCTATTTCACATTTCTCCTCAATACTTTTGATGCATCTTAACAAATCTGTGTTTGGAAGTCGAGAGACTATGTGTGTCTGTAACCTTTTTTACTATTAAAAATTTTAAGCTATTGTAGTAAAATACATATTTAACTTTGATTCAAGACATCTAGGTTCTAGGGGTTTAAATAAATCCATGCCAATGTACTGGAAATATCATCATTTATATTTTGGTTCACTAATATTTACTAGTGTAAAGCTTAAATATGCATATTTATTTTAAAGCTGAAAGATGAATATGACTCTAAGGCTATGAATTTTGTAAGTTTGAAACTGTGGTTTCTTGTTCAAAATATCTTTAATTGTTTTGTTAACGTGATATAAATGCTTGAATCTAAATGATGATTGAACTAAATGTTTTCATCTTACTTGCAAAATGTAATCGCATCATTTGTGATCTATACAACCTAGGTGCCCGCAAATTTGGTATCTATGGTATGGCACTTTTGGGATGCTTGCCTGAGCAGAAAACGCTTCATGGGAAGTTCGAACTGGATGGTTGTATTGTTGAATTGAACCAAGCGACGTTGGGCTGCAACAAGAAACTGAAAGCAGCCATCGCTAGCCTCAAAGCTCGGTTTCAGATATTAAAGTAGTGTATATCGACATCTATGAATCCTTCTTGGATATAGTGAAAAATCCTATCAAATATGGTACGAGTTGTAAATTACAGCTTGTCTTTAATTATTTAACATGAAAATCGAACTTAGATCAACATTTTTTTAGCAAAGCTTGGCATAAAAAAACGATATTATTAACATTAATGTGCAACGTCTTTCAAATTACTCAAAGCAAGGCGGTTTGTGTTTAAAATTAATAATTATTAGTCCACCATACTTATATTGTGTCAAAATATACGTACAAAGTTGTTTTCAAATTACTCAAAGCAAGGTGGTTTGTGTTTAAAATTAATAATTATTAGTCCATCATACTTATACTTTGTCTCAAAATATTCATACAAAGGTGCTTAAAACTAGTTCACAAGCGTATGATACATATGATAAGTACATTAATTACTATTTCCCATCTTATGATATTTGTGTATAATGATATAATTTCTATTTTTTTGTTTTGGATTTCTCAAACTCCATATCATACTCTACTTTTTTTAAATTACAATTCTAAAATACATACAACTATCATGTTGAAACATCTCTTATTGGCAAGCTCCATATCATATTCTACCTTTTTTAAATTACAATTCTAAAATACATACAACTACCATGTTGAACCATCTCTAAGAGGCAGGTATAAGCAGCTTTGCTGCTCATTTCATTTGTTTCTTAATATAAAATCTAATTGTTAGAAAAAAAAGGGATGTGCTCCAATGACCAAGTTAATTATGTAAAACAAGGAGCAAATCAATTGAAGTCAATTGAAATAAAGAATCACAAACATGACAATCCAATAGATTTCAGATTGAGCAATACAAGTAGACAACATCATCTCTAATGAAAAAAGAATTATTCAATGGACTAATCATAGATTCATCGACAATATACAAGAACCATATTACATAAGGAAATTATTGATTTCAAGATAGAACTACATTGTCATAGCTTTTTGTCTCTTGTGTATCATACTTCACAACCTGGAAGATCTTGCTTCTCAAACTTGCAAAATGTCAACTTTCTCATCTTAGGAAACATGGGCAAACTAAATAGGAATTTCGAAGATCAATGCCAGTCAAGCATAATATCTGAAATCCAAGCTGGTCCCTTGATGCCCTAATACTACCTCTGACTCATTGCCAGAGTCCTAACCTTCAAAAGTTGCATGTTGAAAAAATAATAATTCACTCACTTTTGCAGAAAACGTGAATGATCCATCTCAAGCCTATTTTTCCATATTAAACAATTCGACTCTTGAATGTTTCATAATTTACACACAAAAAAGGATATGACAATGATGCAAGTGTCCGTCATAAAGCCTTTGGTTTTGATTTCAGCATTATAAATCCAATAAAAACCATCAAGAAACTAAGGACAGCAACCCCAGTGACTGTGGGTATTATAATTGCATATTCCTTGGGAAGAAAATATTTATGAACGAAGTGATCACCATCCATAAAAGGCTGCACAGAAGATAGAGGACGATGGTTAGGAAAATCTTTCATATTAACCTCGTTGAGTATCAAATATATAATACAATAATCTAGGATTTTTGTTACCAGAATGACAACCCAGAATGTGTAGTATGCAAATAGGGAGAAACTAAAAGTCAGCAAAAAGAAGCCAATTGCCTTGTCTCCCAACTCCATCTTAAATATGAAAAGTCAACTGAGCCTTGAAATTGCTTCACCTGCCAAGATAGTATATGTCATGTCATGACTCGTAAGGAAATACTTTATTGTTATAATTGAAAATATGCATGTCATATTGGAGCAAAAGAAAACAAAACAAAAAATAAGTTGAACAAAATAAATCTACGAAGATAACATAATATACAAGCCCCTAGTGTATTTACAACCTGAGAAAATACACAACTGAAGAGTACAAAACATGGAATGGTGACAACTCCAGTGGGAAGACATAGCAAATGAATAAAAAATGATGTGCTTCCTTATTGAGTCATTAGATTAAATGCTTTTTCATAGAGTATGATTTCAATTTTTTTACACTCAAGAAAGGCTTATGTGGGACTAGATGACTCATCTTGAGTTGAAAATGGTGAACAGATAAAGATCTATGACAATTTTTCTGATGCTAAGTTGTTTTGGGTAGATTCTGAAGAGTAGTTTGTGAAAATTGTCGCTTTCTTGACAGCCAGATGCACCCCTCCAAATCTGACTGCAGTTGTGAAGAAGCTGGCCTAGAAACAGTTGCAGTTCCATTTGGTTGAGAACCAACTATTTCAGCTGGGAGTTGATGGTATATTGTGGAGATGTGTCCCTCCTGTTGAAGTAGTGTTGCAAGAAGCCCATAAACCAGTAGCTGGTCAACATGCTGCCTGACAACAAGCCACCATGCGCATACTCTCGGTAGGCTTATGGGGGTCAACATTGTTTACATATGCTTACCAGGTGCACAAATTCTGCCAAGGTAGCTGTCAAATTTTTACTTGAATATATTATCACAGGGTTTGGTTGTCCCTTGGAGATCATCAATGACAGTGGAACTCATTTTGTGAATAAGATGGTGCGTGGTTTAACCACCTAGTATATGATCTAGCTGACACAAGTACTCCATATTATCTGCATGCAAATGGACTAGTGCAATTTACTGTAAATATTATTTCAAATGCAATATAGAATGTTTGCGATATTGAATGCAGATTGGGAACTCAATTACATCCAGCTTTGTGGACCTTTCATACCACAAGTGTAACTCCATTCATGTGGTCTATGGGAAGGAAGTTGTGGAACCCATGGAATTTGTAGTCCCTTCCTTGCGAATTGGTGTGGAGGATGGATGCACAGAGAAGCAGTGTCTCAAAGAAAGATTGCAAACATTGTAGAAATTCGATGAATGAAAACTAATCATTGACTGGAATATGTTAGTAGAATAACAGAGGATGAAAGAGACACGTGATAGATTGGTTAAACCCAAATGCCCAAGGGATGGTGATCTGTGTTGTTGTTTGATAATAGGTACAAGGACAAGCCTAGCAAGATGAAATTTCATTGTTTGGGAACCTACATCTTGACTCATTTGTGAGGACAGCTTAGCAAGACTTGCAAAAAATAATTAAGTGAAGCAATTCTAGGGAAGGCGCAATGCTTCCTTGTTAAAATTATTCCATTTGTAGAGGTTTGGCGATTGATGCTGCAGCAAAAGCATGGATCAACTACAGCTAAAGGAGGTTAGGCAAGGCTAGTTTAGTTACAGTTTGTTTCGTAAAAGTGTAATCTGATGAATTAATTCTATGACGAGTAGAGTTGTAAGGTTTCAAGATGACCACAGAGACTCAAACGCAGATATTGTAGATGGACTAACCATTATGACATGCTTGAATTTAAGACTCCACTAGGCCTTCACTAAGGGCCAGATAATAGAAGGTAACATTTCAGATAGTTGTCTTCACACTTAGTAATGTCCATAACACATATCGTTTAGGTCTAATTCGAGTTCTTTACAGTGTAAGCAAAACTTCTACTGCATTGCCATTTATTTCTCTCACGCCTAGTATAGGCTGAATTTATGATGCTCATAATGATCTTTGGGATATTGTCAAGGACGTTGTACCTTCGTCTACAAATCTGCAGCAGTTGACAGCTTATAAGAAGAGGGAAGTGAAGGCCAAGTGGATGATCTTGGATACCATAAACGATCATTTGATCCCTCATATATCTAAGAAGAAGCCTGTTAGCTTTTAGCTCGGGAGGTACTCCGCATGTGTGTCTTGTATGCTTTAGTTACCTTGTACCTACACTACTAGACACTTGACTTTGTAATGGGTTTTTATAAAGTTGTGATAAAGTGGTTCTTTTATTAAAGTGACTTTTTAATAAAGTGTACCTTCTAATATTAAAGTGACTTTTTAATAAAGTGTACCTTCTAATATTAAAGTGACTTTATTTCATAAAGTGCACTTATGTTATAAAGTGGAAATGTACTTTAATATTTTAAAGTGATTTATTTTGGAGGGAATGAATCATGACCCTTGATCTTGTAAAGGCAAGATTAGAACTTGGCCATTAGATCTAGGGTTGGAGAAGGTGAAGGGTCACTTTCAGATTATAAGAGAATGCATTGGGTAGTGCGCAAGACACATTGAGGAAGAGTTTGAGAGAGATTTTCAAGTAAGCTTGAGAGAGGGAAGTTAGGGCAGCAAGAGGGTGCATTTCCCAAGAGAACATTTTTGTTTGAGTGCTGAGTTATTTTTCTGTTCTGCTGTTGGAGACCATACTGTATGGTTCCGTACAGTCCGTACAGCAAGGGAAAAGGGGCATGGAAATCAAGGCAAGCATTGGCACGGTTTTTGAGGCTGTTTTGAGTATTTTTCTTGCTGCTGGGCTGTACAGATCAGTCCGTACAGCAGACTGAGGGCACACTTTTCAAGGTGCAGATTTCTGGGCATGCCGTACAGCAGTACGGAATTGGCACGTTTTTCGAGACAGAATTTTGGGGGCTGTTTTAGTGTGCTGTAAGTGGATTTATCTTGCTGGAACTGATATTTATTGCTGCTGATATGTACTTTCCTGAAGCTGAATAATAAATCTCTCTCTTTTTGGGTTTCCCCACATTGGGGTTTTTCCTGACATCGCCTAAATTTCTGAAATTTTCTGAGTTGAATGATTACTGTTCATTGTGTTTATTCTGCTGCAAAATTGTTTAGCAATGTGTATTTCTGCTTATGGTAATTTCTGAATGTAATTTTAGACATTTCAGAGTTCATAGAAGACAGTTATCTCTAGATTGCTAAGTGTATGACAGAATATTTACTTGTTGATTTTGTCATTTAAATTTCTACAAAGACAACGAAGGAAATGTTCGATGCCCTGGTAAGTTTCTACCAAAGTGAGAATAATTAGAAAGATGATTTTGTAGAGCAAACACGGATCCATAGAGATGACCAGATCAGACTCAGTCACCAGCCTTATGAAGGTCGCACAGGTTCGTGATCAGCTTGCAGCAGTTGGGGAGAAGGTTGCAAATGAAGAGCTAGTGATCATGGCACTGAATGGACTCCCAACTTCATGGGAACCATTTGTCAAAGGTATTTGTACTCAGGAGAACCTTCCTAACTTTGAAAGGCTGTGAGATGACCATATCCAGGAGGAGACTCGAGGCCTAAGATATCAAGCCTATACAAACAGGCTTCATCAAAGGTTGGTTCCTCTTAGATAATGTTATAGCCATCTAGGAAGGAATGGAGTGAAGCCTAAACACTATGTCCATTAAATTTGATTTCAAAATAGCATATGATCGCATCGAGTGGTCGTTCACCCTAGCCCTTCTTAAGGCCTTGGGTTTTGGTCAATTCTTTCTTCAAGTCATGAAAACTCTTTTCTCGTATGTTGCAACCTACCTCTCTATTAACCAAACTAAGTCAAACGAGATTGGTCTTTCTAGGTCCATTAAGCAAGGTTTCCCTCTTGCTCCAACGTTACACATTATGGTTGTTGAGGCTCTTCGGTAACTATTTCATCATCAAGTATCCCAAGGGCTGATAAAGAGCATCATATTGCATGAGCTGGATGCTAGACCACTGGTCAACAACCACTTTGTAAATGACTCCTTTCTTCCATTTAGGAGGAAAAGAAAACCGTGGATCACACTATGGAGTGCCTTCAGATTTTTAACATTGCCTCTAGTTCCAAGTTGCAAATGGCTAAGAATCAACGATATAGACAAAGACAAGGCAAAATCCCTTTTTGGCTCATTGACATGGGATGGTCTTGGTTGAAATTAGCACAGTTGTTTAAGTTCTTGGGTATCCCCCTTGCATTTCAGGCCTCTCTAAAGGCGTTGTGGCTTCAGAGAATCCCCAAATATAGACAAAGCCAAGGCAAGATCCCATTTTGGTTCATTGACATGGGATGGTCTTGGTTGAAACTAGCACAGTTAATTTCCTGGGTATCCCCTTTGCATTTCAGGCCTCCCCAAAGGTGTTGCGGCTTTAGAGAATCGCCAACAAGGTGGATAAATGGATTATTAAGTCCATGATGCTAGCAGTTCAGTTCTAGATATTAGCTAAGGTACTTGATGCCGTGAATGGGTCCTACTTTTGCTAAGTCCCTTTTGTTTCCGCCTATTAGAGGCTTGAAAAGATTATGTGAGGATTTCTCTGGGTCAGCTCCAATGGCAAGAAAGGCATTCATAGTCAATTGGAGCCAGTGTTGTGCAACCAAGGATTTGGGGGAATGGACATCATTAGCACCTACATGCATTCTCAAGCAATGTGTGCAAAAATAGGTAATTAGGGCTATCAAGGTCAAAGAAGCTTGGAAAGTGTTGCTTCAAAATTATCTCTCAAGGTTCTCCCTTTGGGAAAAACAGTATTGCAACTTAAATCTACAAATCCATCTCCTCACACCTGCTCAAGTAAAGGTTGAGGGTTCTTTTATTCCTCGGACCATTTGGAAAGCTTGGGAGGTTGTCAAATGAAAATTGACTTGGAATGTTATAACCCTACGAGGGATAGTTGGGTTGAAATAATGAATGTATATGCAATAGGGTTTGGCATAAAGGGGGTCCACATGTGCAATCGATGAGAATATGTATAGATAGAGGCCAATAGAGTCATTATTGGGGATGAACATATGATTTGGCTAAATGGATGTGTTGGGGTTATTTGAAGGTGGTTCTCCTAATTTATAAGGAGTTATCGTGTAACTCATCTATTATCCCTTTGGGAGTTCCATGTTCACATTTGGTGTACATTATATGTATTATGGTTTATTATGTTATCTTAGGTATTTGGTATCAAAGTGGTTAATGTTTGGTTTGGCTCCTTCAAACAAGTCATTTTACCATTTTCGTTACAACTTTTTGTTTTAATATCAAAATTGCATGGGACTTGTGGGGTTGCAAAGAAGACAAAGCAAAATATCTCTATTGCAACTTTTATAATACGATTTGTTATATTTTCGGAGTTATGGGCTATACAAGTCAAGGTTTTGTCTAGTCTTGAAACTAGGCTCAAATGGGTAATCTCTATAAAACAGTCATCTATAAAGCTAAAGAGGTCCAACTGAGTGCCACTTGCGATATTGGAAAGGAGACAGATCAAGTTATCTCAAGTAAAAATTTCAAACTAAGAGCTGCAAAATAGGACACATGGCATACCATACAAGTTCGTTCAACAAAAAGGTGCCAAAATCAACAAGTTTTGGGAAAATCATCATAACTTTTTCTTGGCACATCAAAATTTAATGAGACTTGTGACATTGCAGAGAAGACATACCAAGCTATTGTTGACCAAAATTTCAAACTCAAAGATTCAAAAAATTCAAAGATACATCAAGTACGGGGTCAAACTACAATCAGTCCCTGAACAAAGGCTTAGAAAGGTATGTTAACGTAAAATTAGCATAACTATTGATTGGAAAAGTCGATTTGGTGATTCAAAATCCCTTGCAAGGTGAAAAGAGATTAGAATATATTGGAAAAATAATAAGAACTATTTGGGATAAATATTTGGAAGATAGTGAAGCTGGAAGTTGAGGGTTTTGGTTAAACCTCAAGGAAGAATTGAGAGCAACACCAATTTTTTTAGGAGATGGCACGAGGATCAATGCTAGAGAATGGTTGAATATTGTAAAGGAAAAATGAGAAAGATTTACCCTTGTTTTCCATGCAAGCCCTTAATGAAGCATTTATTAAAGAGGTTCAAAAATTAAAACAAGAAAAGATTAGCAAAGGAAAGTGGGAAAAGGATGAGTCAAGGGAAGAATTAAAAAAAAAAGAACAAGAAATCAAAGGTTGTGTAAGCATAATCGAAACCTTCTTACCAATGTTAAGAATATGAAAAAGCATCTACAAGAGTCTAAATCAAAGAATAAAGATGAAAATACTACTAGAAAAGTTGAAGAGAATACTACCAAAAGGCTTGCAGAAGAAATTTGCAAAAAGGTTGAAAAAGAACACTAATGAAGTAAAATTGGAAATATAATCTAGAATTGAAGAAGGACATAAGAATTTGATGGATGGCATCACATTGCAGCTTCAAAAGGAGAAGGAAAACAAGATTCAAGAAGGTCGCCAGAAAATACTCGAAGAAGTTGAGCTCCAACTTGAGGAAGTACATGTCAAATATGAGGGTATTATCTCAAAGGTCAAAGTACTCAAGGACCAAGCACATAGGATAGAGCACGCCATTGAGAACAATGATGATATGGGTGTGCAAAATGAAGGAAAACCATCAAAGGTGGAACC
This sequence comes from Picea glauca, assembly GCA_000966675.3. Lineage (NCBI taxonomy): Eukaryota > Viridiplantae > Streptophyta > Pinopsida > Pinales > Pinaceae > Picea > Picea glauca. The sequence goes on from JZKD02S1703260.1 coordinate 208,161, forward strand.
ATATCGACACCCTCATTACCAAGAAAGGTGGCAAGAAAGACAAGAAGATCGATATCAACAATGCCAAGGAAGAAGATGGAATAATCAACAATATTCATGGAATAGGGCAACAAGGAAAAATTATGCAACAAGATATTATCAAAGATCAACAACTACAAGCTAGAGAAGCTACAACAGTGGATGGAATTAAAGGATTAATGGAAGCTATGAAAGTTTGACACTAAAAACAGTTGAATATGGATGGATAGATAATCATCAATGGTGACAAGAGAGCAAGAATATAAGGAAATCCTAATAATTTGTTTCATCATATGTAAAGCCCTCTACTGTAACAATTTTTTGAAAACGAAGCTTTTTGAAGGGAGGTATTATGTTACGACCGGGGTTAAATGTGTATGAAATAGGGGTCGATCTAATAGGGGGCCCACATGTGCAATGAGTGGGAATATGTATATATAAAGGTCAATAAAGTCATTTTTGGGGATGAACATATAATTTCGTTATATGGATGTGTTAAGTTTATTTGGAGGAGGTTCTCCTAATCTAAGGAGTTATTATGTAACTCATATCTATTGTCTCTTTGCAAATGTGCTCCATGTTCACATTTGGTCTACACTGCATGTATTCTTATTTATTATGTCATCTTAAGTATTTGGTACACCACACAAAAAGCCAATTCTTTAAGGACAAGGGCATCATTCAATGAACATTGTATTCGGTGCAATGTTATTAAAATTGGATCGATCCAGCAAAACCAGCCAGTTGAACCTGTTTGGAGGCAAAAACGGCTTGACCGGTGGCACAAAACTGCGTTTAACAGGTTCAGTATTGAATTGGCTAGTTCCATACAGGAACCGGATGGTTTGTTATGGAACCGAATGGTTCCATACGAAATCGACCGATTTCGTACAGCATGTCATGGACCCACGAAATTCAAATTTAAAAAATATATATCAATTAATTAATAGAAGGGGGGCCTATTACCTAACCCCAGGGTAATGGTAATGTCAAATTCTCCTTTTACTTAAATTTTTAACATTACCATTACTTGTTTCAGGATGTTTGAGAGTGGTTTCAACCTCATTGGACTTCATATGGAGAAAGTAGAATTTTAGGTTCCATTCAAATTTAGTAGACTTAACAGTTTTCATAATTTCAAGATTGGTAGGATTGCAACGTTTCCACCGGATTCTATCATGTACGAGGGTATGGAACTGAGATTTAATCAAGAGCACCAAGCCCTCTATGTACCTCGATGTTGATGGCATTGATTATTGAACTCTTTTGTCATGACCCTAGTAAAAATGTACCATTCACTCAAGTAAAATCACTTACTAGGCATGTTAAGCTTTTTCTATTGCATTTTAATGCTTAGAGGGTGACAATGATGATGAGGATCCTAATATAGGTAATGATCTTGATGATATGTAGTTATTTGTTGTAGCATGATTTTTTTGGACTCTAGAGGCCATTTAGAGCCTTGTTGTTGATGTATTTTGGTTCAGAGATGGATTGCACTCGGTGCTATTTTGGTTATATGCACTCTTACTTGCTATATAAATGAGAAACTTTGCATATTTGTGTATAAATGGTTTAAATTCATATGGATGCACTTGAATATATATGTTTTTTTTCAAAATTTGAATATTTTATGGAGTTTTTGGTCGATTAGTTTTTTTTTTTCGGTGCGATCCGGTTTCACATTTTTGGGGTCGACCGGTCTAGTCAAGTTTCCGATTCTGATAACATTGATTTGGTGGTCACTTGTCGTGCAATATGAAGGCAAGACTATGGAGGAGACTCCCTAGTTTTTGGCTAAGAACTTACATAAGCAAGGCATCACCACAGTTGTTGACCTTTTTGAGGTGCATACTAGGGTTTGGAAAATAAGGCATGAATTGAAGGTTGAATTTAAATTAACCTACTCGTAGGCTAGTTATTGAGTGCATCAAAAACCTTATTCCGGATAATGTGTTTGTCAAGCTTGACTTGCAAGCACTCATCGCATGTTAACAAGATTTGAGATGGCATTGCACCAAAGGATTCACAAAATACTAGCTAGCTCATTCCCACTGTTGGCTAAGCAAAAGCCTTGTTCTGCATATTCAACTTGTTATCGCACAACTTGTAGGTTGGGCAAAGCCCGACCCAACCATAAAATGGCGACAACTAAGAGAACACCTACGCAATGTTACCTTAGATAGGTATTCCCGTCACTTTAGAGATGAAGTAGTCACCTCAAAGGGGGAATCCCAGTGACCCTGGGGGAAATGAGATGGAAAATGAAGAGATGAAGAAGAGTCCCCCTATAGGTCAATGATGGAAGGTGAAAAGGGTTTGAAAAGAGTCCCGTAGATGGTAGAAGATATGCCACAACATAGTAGACTTGCCAAGTGGTGATTGTACCTGCCCGAGACACAAGGAAAACGAAGATACAAGCCCAATATTATGTTGTAAAAGCAAGTTAAGTTTGTTGTCCCTAATTGCTGCAATAAACAGTAATATATATCAGCAATAAAATGATAACGAGAGCTGCAAATGAAAATGCTAAAAGTTTAGTTAAGATTGCAAGAGATAAGCTAGCAATGACTAGTTAACTCAAGTATGAAAGAGCAAGACTTTAGCATAAAACAAGGCTGTAATAAAATAGTATTGCAGAGATATCATTGCAGCCTTATGGCTGTAGCATACAAGTTGTTACAGCAAAGAGATCAACCAACAAAAACTTACCAACAATCCACCAAAAAAGTGCGCTAAGGTTAGTAGATAATAGGGGCAAACTTTTAGCAACTTTTCGACGGTTGGTTTGTAAGTTATTAAGAAAGTTGTGTTAGGGTTTCTGCAGCCCTAATGGTTGTAGATGAAATGTTATGACAGCAGCAAGAAGAACTCAGCCAAATGTGACACCCTAGTGGCTCAACCAAGCATATAGAGCATAGAATTGATTCCAATTTAGACAACCTCAAAATCCCGAGTTTTCACATTAACCAATGCAAGATTTTATTTCTCCAATGAAATTATTTTTAGTGCCTTTAGCTTTTGGGTTATGGAGTCAAATAAATGAAGAGCTAACAAGTGCTATCTCCTTGAGGGTGTAAACCCTTTTACTCCCCAAGGAAAGCAATGTTAACTAGGAGATACTAGGAGGGTGTAAACCCTTTTACTTCTCCTAGTAAAACCTTGTGCAACAAATAATTTCTAGACAAAAATGATAGATAATGGTGCAGTTGTAAATCCTTATACTCCCCAAGAAGTCTAGCAAATCAAACTTGTAACCAAGCAATGAAGCATCAACAAGATAAAATCCTAACCTAGTCCAAGAAATGACAAGATAAACCTCCTCTTACCAAGATAAATCCACCACAAATGCAAGAGAAAAGCTCCAAGAGAGGTAGCGCACTACTTCTTCCACCAATAGCATGAAGAAACCATAACAAAAGCACAAGAGATAGAGATTGCCCAAAGAGGGCATAAATTTCAGCTAGGAAGACTTCTCACAATGGGAGAGCTATGATGAAAATGAATTAGAGGCGACCTCTATTTATACAAATACTCTAACAAATAGTTTGTCCACATAAATTAGGGTAAAACACAAGATAAGGGGTCAAGAGCCCTTATCTTGCCCCTTTACATAAAATAATACTTTTTTAATTCATAATTTGCACATAAGTAAAACCCTAAGTAAGACATCACCCTTCTAGGGTGACGTTTTGGCACTTTTGCAAGTCGTTGGAGTAGGAGATGGGTGAGCTAGGCCTCTTTGATCCAAGCCTCTTCTCCGCAATCCATGGCTTCCTTCCTTCATAACATGCCTAGTGTCCTCGACAACCACCAAACCCTAGCCCTACTATGACGTCAAGCCCTCAAGGGTGGCGTTTTGGCCTTCTTAGGCAAATCGTTTGGGTGGTAGGGGCTAGGTTAGGTCCTCCATGATGTCTTCTAGGCCTCCAAAGGCAAGTCTTCTTCATCCGGCATGTGGGCCCTGATATCCAACCTGTGCGCTTCAAGCCCCATGGAAGCCCAAGCTAGGTTAGTTCCTCCAAAATTGTCCACTAGTTGGGTCCTGCAAAGACAAATGGATACGCCCTCCAAGGATCTCAATTCAAATGCATCACGATGAGTAAATCAAATCATAAAAGAGCCATGTAAGCATGTGCATCCAAACCACCTCATCAAAATAAACCTATGCTCAAAGACCTTATGCAATTTGCCAAGTTTAGGTATGGGAGGCTTAACAAAACGACCTATTGGGTGAATCGTACCTCAAGTTTAGGGGTGTTTCCTGAGGGGACCTCCTTCTAAGTCATGTGGATGAGGTGTCATGGATGAGGGGAAGACTTTTGGGCATGGGGTTCATGACATACAAGGGGTTGTAGTGTCTCACTTATGGGTGCCTTTGTAGAGGGTGTGTTGCACCTTCGTTTTCAATGCAACCTTTTTCCAAGCCCATTTATTGCCTTTTATTCTTTTAGGATGTTTCCAAGTTGACGCCAAGGTGGGGCTTCTACCTAAGCATGAAAAATTGTGCCCACCTTGAGTCTACCCTGGTCACATCATGCTTCTCCAAGTTGAAAACATGTGTGGGGCTTCTACCTAAGCAATAAAAACAGTGCCCACACATGCTCCACCTTGGTTGGCATTTTGTTATTAGTTATTCTTTTACGGGTCCCATCAGTTTCTTATGAGAGACATTTCATTGTCCTCGGGATCCCTGGGCGAGCATCTAGAAGGTTAATGATTGGCTTTTATATTTTGCCAGCTACAAGCCTATGGGCCTTCAGCTCCTCCTTCCCATGAAATGAGGGACAACCCCTTTTTGGGTCAGTATACCCGAAAATCCCAAAAGGTAAGGAGATGAGGGGATGAAGTGTGGAAAGTGACTAGTATGGTCGAGAATGGCCCGATGACGCATCAAGAGGACCTCCCAGTAGCAAACCTATCCCTAAGGGTGACCCACTTACTAGGGTGCAATGTCAACCACCAAAGTGAAACAGGGCAAAGAGCATAATGTCCAACCAAACGTTACATAATCAAAAGCAGTAATAGATGCAACAAACTCAAATGCCTCAAATATTGAAATGACACTCACCATAATACATGACTTGTACCTCATGGAGCAAGATCCAATGTCTTCCAGAGGCCAGCTGATGGGGTGGATACCATCGTGATGAACCTGGAACTATGGTGGTGAGGTGGGTCTTTGTCTGTGCAAGTGGACACTATTGGTCAAACTGTCTCTCGGTACTCCATGTTTGCAACCTAAGGGCCTTGAGACATCATCTCCTTAGTTATCCCTAGAAGTTGGGGATAACACAGCTCAACAAAGCCTGGAAACGGCCCTCTAAACCGAGGAACTAATTGTATCGACTCCAAACTATCTACAATCACTATATTGACCCGAAAAAAGGCATTTTTTGCTTGGACATTGATTTAGGTTGCCCTCTTGCACAGTGGCTTCAATATCTAGGGGTTCCTCAATCCATGTGATCCTTCTACAAAAATGTGGTTGTTAAGCACTTGTTCAAGTATGGTAAATTTACTAAGCTGGCTTGGGAATGGGACTATAGTCTTTGTAGCCAATTGGTCCCTACCAACATTTCCTAAAAGTCTACCCTAATAGGCAATAAACTCCCTTGGGTCGTTGACTTTCACACAACATGGCAATTAATTAGAGCTAAAATCTTGTATCTCATATGAAAAAGAAGAAATGAATGTTTATTTTGGAATGCTCAACATAGAAGCAAGTTTATCTAGTATGATGGCACTCTAATATGTGCCAACCTTAATTTACAAATCCAAGTAGTTTTGCAAGGTGGAGTTGTAGTTGGAGCATCTATGTTGATTGCTTGAATTTCTTTTTTGGAGAGGCTCCATGCACCATGATTCGAGCTATCTTAGATGTCCATTCTCCTCGTCGCTCAACCCAACGTTGTAGGTTTGAAGGTTTCCCCCGATATAACTTTGGTTGTGCTACACATGAATGCAAGGAGTGCCACAATTGGCCTCCTCATCCTCTACCAAACAATGATAAATTTCCTTGCCTAGAACTCACCATTTCAGAAGTGAAGAAACCCCCTTAGCATCAAATTGATGGATGGGACCCTTGTCACCTGATCAAAGGCTTACCATTGAAGGTTTGGGTCCGAAACCCAATAACAAGGACAATTCGCTGCCTAACACAAGATGATACACATCACTATTTAATGTATTTCTTTATGACAGCTAGTTGGCATTTATTTTTGGACCTTTGATTTATGGTTTTTATAGCTTGCATCCATAGGGTACCAAAATGACTATGTTTTGGTTATCCTAATGGCTAGTAGATATTTTTCAGCCTTAAGCTTATGGTTTTTGCTCATGGCATCTACTTTTAATGACCATTATTTGGGGTATAAAATGCCTTATGTATTTTGTTATATCAATAGTTAAATGGAAGCATGTTATTCAAATAAAAAAACACTTTAACCAACTAAGGTTAGGTTAGTTGATGAAAGCAAACAAAATTTATCAGAGTTAAAAATATAACATTATATTCTACACAATTAACTCTACATCAATCCTCTGAGTCTCACGTGATCTTATTGAGTCAATAGCCAACATAGTCATTTACATAACTGCCTTAATTGTTCTAACTATTTAATCAATTAGGTCAACTTGACTCGACTAGAGACTCAACTCGATAAAGACTATGATTGGCTAGACTTCTATTCAACTTAACTAAGTCAACATCATAGCCCACTTAAACTAACATCTAAAAATCACCTCAACAAGGCATATATGTAAATATGTGTCAAACACATTGAACTTCATATATTTCATGTTTTAGTCATAAGAACATAGCTTCAAACTTCAAAATTTTATGGAACAATAATTACATGAGCATTTGTTTCCCTAGTTATAGAGAAATATCAAATATAAAAGAACGGGCAGATAGTGGCCTATAACCTTAACGTTTTACCATGTATACCCTTTCTTTGTTGTGTTTTTCAAGCAAATTGTGTGTTTTAACTCATGGTTTTTTATTTTTAATGACTTATACTTTCTTATATTTGTTGAAACCGTGATTCATTTAATGGAACGATCAAAAGAAATACAATTTCTCTCTATTATAATATTTCTAAAATCATATGTATTTAATCACTAGTTCCTTTTTAAAGGAAAATATATTGACTTAGAATTTTTTCTTGATTGGTATTAGAACATATGACAATGGGTATCAATATGGATATGGAGACAGATACAATGACGTCAAATTTTTAGAAAAGCCTGGATAAAACTGTTGAAATTCCAGTCCAGAGCAATTAATTCAAATCTAAAATTTCACATCTCTACTACAGGTTTCCTGAATCTAATCCCAGTGAAATTTCAGCCTTAGGGTTGATCTGAAATTTCAATTTACAGCAGCACACAACGGACAATATTTCACTTCACTTCGACCCAATAAACTAGGCAGCTCAAAAGAAAAGATGCCAACACGTTTCAGCCCTTTGCGCACACTTTTCAAGCATATACCAGTTCTAAAATTCACACAGAAGAAAATCTTCTCTCTGGTCTTCAAGGTATATGTCAAATCACTTAATAATTTCATCCCTATGTTATTTCAAATCAGTCTGATCAACAAGGGCAGGAAATTACCCAATCACGAAGAAAATGAGCACTAAAATCAAATCTGCAATTACACAATTTTCGAACAACTAGAAACTTCATATATAGAGAGAAGAAATCAAGTATAGAGGAGAACCGGTGGGACTAGATATATAAAATATATAATTATTATATATTATTCCAGTCCATAGTACAACAATGAATGACCGGCCTTATATAGAGCTTTTAGTGAAGAGACACATCCTTCACAACAGTCAATTACAAATATTAATGATTACATATATTAATTATTAATGAGAATTTAGTTATACTACTAGTAATCCCTCCTTCAAATGCTTCGTCCTCGAAGCATTGTTATTTTGTTGGTTTAGATTTTTTAGATTTTTTTTATTCTTCATTAAAATCTTTTGAATCTTTGTCACTGTCACTAATGCTCTCTATTTCACACATATAGAATTGTTTTCCCTTGCATTTGTGGCTTGGCCTCCAGTTAGGTGCATGATATCTAAAACACCGACTTTGTCATCTTCTATGTTAGGTGGTGGAGTCCCTTCGTAAGCAGGAGTAAAATTTAAACTTGGTTCTTCAGAATGAGACCAAGGAGGTCGCTGAAAGAACAACAATTTTTCCTCTATCACCCTAGCTTTTAATCGGAATTGCTCCACATTCTTGATATCTATTAGTTTAAGTTCGTTTCTTATGTCTTCCTTCAATCCCGAAATGGCAATTTGTAGGAGGTGATTATCTGATAAATCAATCACGCGGGTAGCTAACACATGTAACTTGTTAAAGAATTCATCCACGATGCCTGCATGTTGTAATCGAGTGAGTTTGGAAAAGACTTCATTTTCCTTGATGTTCTGAAATCTCCTAAAAAAATGCTTCCTAAATGTCTCCCATTCCCTTGATTGGGCTTTTGAGTGCCACCATAAGAACCAGTCGCTTGTTGCTTTATCTAAGTGCAATAATGCAAAGTTAATTTTCTAATCGTCGCCACACATTGTGTAACTCAAAATAGCGTTCAAGTCGATTAATCCACCTTGTGCTTTCCCTGTCATCTTCTCCATGAAATCTCGGTACGTTGAATCTCAGCTTGTGCGTAAATTCGTTAAAGGATCCAAAATTGGACGAATGTTTGGGGGGCGGAAAAAAGGAGTGGTGAGAGTGGAAACTGTGGCTATTTAATTCCTTGTTCCCATTTTCCAAAGATGCAACATGGGCCTTGAGCTCATCGTGGTTTTCTCCCCACACCTTTGATCCTTGTTCCACGTTACCAAGTCTTCTGGAGAAATCATCCATCTCAATGATTTTTTTGTAAATTTATCTATACCGTTGAGTTTGTTAGAGATCTCATCCATCGAGGCTTTTAATTCTTTTAAATCTACACCACTGAGTTTGTCGGAGATCTTCGCCACCGAGGTCTTTAATTCATTTAACTCGTCATTTAACTCTTTATTGGGTGACGTATTGCTTGTGTTGGATGACGTGTTGTCTGTGGCACCTGAGGCCTTCCTTGAAGTTTCTGAATTTCTCATGGTTCCCTTTAATAGCTTTTTAATGCTACACCTTCAAGGTTAAATGCCTTTAAATATTTTAAAGAATATATATTAAAATATATTAGTTAAGGTGAGTGGTAGGCTTCCTTTCTTGACTATGGTTTCACTCGCTTGGGTTTCTTTAGTGGCTCATAAAGCTAAAAGTTTTATTCCACGTATATGTTTTTTTTTTCTTTTTTCTTAACTTGTACTTTAGTCTTTCTTATTCACACATTTTTACATGTCTGACCTTTCCTATTCAGATTTAATTTATTTGCGTCACACCCACACAGCTTTTCCACAGGTGATTGTTGATCCAACAAATATTTTTATTTGTGATTCCAAGAATTCATTGTTGCTCTCTTATTATGTTTACCACACGGCCTACACCAAATTTTGTTGTTTCTTGGTTATTAACAACAAAATGCACCCACTAAAAAACCACGCACAACAATCTATACGCCGGAGAGAGATTGCATTCCACGCACAACAGTCTGTTTCGAAATCCGCACACAAGTATCCATGCACGGCAGTCTATACGCAGAAGAGAGATCACCTCAACACACAACAGCCTCCACGCACAACAGTTTAAACGTAGAAGAAAAAGAGAGCAATGGATGTATTGGCTCTGATATCAATTAGAGGAGAACCGGTGGGGCTAGATATATAAAATATATAATTATTATATATTATTCCAATCCATATTGCAACGATGAATGACCAGCCTTATATAGAGCTTTTAGTGAAGAGACGCACCCTTCACAGCGGTCAATACAAATATTAATGATTACATATATTAATTATTAATAAGAATTTAGTTATACTACAAAGTATATGTACATACCACAACTTTATCACAAAGTTGGTACAATCTCCAGCTCTCCAAACCATAGCTAGAGAAAACCAAGAAAACCCTAGGCACCACTAAAGACCCACAAGAAGTTATTATCAACATTGGTGAGTCCTCCTTGGCTTCAACAAGCTTGTATCACACAAGCTCTTCACACTAGTACTATTATTTTCCTTAGGGTTTGCAAATCCTAGCCATGTTGCATCACACAAGTACAAGGCAAGACAACTCTAGCGCTAGCCTCCAAGTCTACATGTTCATCCTAGGGTTTGAATCCTCAAACCCCAGGTCTTTAATTCTTGCATCATTGCAAGCACCAAGATCTCCATGGAACATCAAGAATACAATAACAAATTTATCTTCCAAACAAGGAGGGATCACACCAAGCTCAAGACTCATCCAGCTTATCTCTCCATGATCTTGAACTAGCCTTACATCCCAAAAGAACAAGGTTCTAAAATCATGCAAGGAGTTAGCTCCACTCTCAATGTCTTCTACTAAGTTAGAAACCCTAGCATCACAATAAGAGACATGATAACCATCATCATCTTTAGCATCATATTTTCCTCTGGAGCTTGTAGGCATGGCAAACCCTGGCATCACAAGAGCAACCCCTAGCATCACACAAGGGCAATCTCTCCATGAACATCCAAGACATCTCTCTCTATCCTTGTCTTCTCCGAGAGTTCCTTCATGAACCCTAGCATTTAGCTACTAGGATTTCCTCGTGAACCCTAACATCTTACTCCCTACAAGACTTCTTTCTCTCCTAGCGTTTCCTCATGAACCCTAACATCTCTGAGACAAGTACAAAGAAGAGATACAATGATGATAATGAATACAAGAGCTCTCTCCTCCCTTATATATACAATAGGTGAGGGAAGCTAACATAAAATAAAGACATAAATTCATACAAATAACCAAAAAGGCAACCCTGCATCAAGTGCTCTATGATACAAGGATGTACATGTGTCAAACTAGGGTTTATCCAACCCCCAAAAGGAAAGACCATCCAAGCATGATCCTCCTTGGCCTCAACACCCCTCCTCCAAGATGGTGCACTCTCCAACAAGATGTTAGTCCAATGCTTCCTCTTCCACAATGGTCCTTTATCCAAGTGTTTGCATGTAAGGTGCTCCTCTAACTGTGTGCCACATGTCATCTCATGTGTGCAATGATACTCCTATGTGTGCCAATGTGGTCAAAAAGCTCCAATGCTCCTCCTCAACATGTGTCTTAGTCCATAACCAACCTCCATGAAGTATGCTTATCAACCCAAGCGTCCTCAAGTCAAGTGTCCAACCTCCAAGGTATATATCACATGGCCCTAAGCTCCAAGGGTTAATTGTCCTCCTCCAAGTGTTGAGTGCTCCTCCTCCTATCATAGGTCCTCTTGGGCATCTCACCCATTGAAAATAACTCCATAATAGCCATCCATGTAGTATATCTACCACTTATCACAGGTGAAAACACACTCTCATCACAAGAGCAATTAGGGTTTCAATCCATCAAACCCTTCACGGGTGCAAGTGCTCATCTCAAGCACGCTAAGGTTTCACCACCCAACAACCACTCGCAAGTACAACAACTGAAATATATAACCATCAAATCAGCAAACAGGCAATCTCAGTCTAATCACTCAATACCATGTTGAAATTTCAGTCTAGGGCAATTAATGCAAATCTGAAATTTCACCTCTCTTACTAGAGGTTTCCCCAATCTAATCCCTATGAACATTTAACCTTAGGGCTGATCTGAAATATATATTTATAGCAGAAAATAGTAGACAATATTTCACTTCACTTCAACACAATACGCTAAGACGCTCAAGAGAAAAGATATCAAACAAATGCCAACAAGTTTAAACCCTTAGGGAACACTTTTCAAGCATATAAGCATATACCAGATCTGAAAATCACTTTATTACAGCAGATTTTACAACAAAAAATCTGCTCTCTTGTCTTCAAGTTATATGTCAAATCACTTAACAATTGCAGCCCTATGTTATCTCAAATCAGCATGATCAATAAGCGCTAAAAATTAGCCAATCAAGAAAACAATGCAAACTGAAAAATCAAATCCACAATTACACAACTTTTGGACAGCTTCATATATATGGAGAAGAAATGAAGTGCATGTACATACCACAACTTTATCAGAAAGTTGGTACAATGTCTAGCTCTCCAAACCCTAGATACGAAAAACCAAGAAAACCCTAGCCACCACCAAAAATCCACAAGAAGCTAGCATGAACACCGGCAAGTCCTCTTTGGCTTCAACAAGCTTGGATCACGCGAGCTCTTCAGACTAGCACCATTGTCTTCCTTAGGGTTTGCAAACCTCTCCATGTTGCATCATACAAATACATGGCAAGACAACTCTAGCGCTAACCTCCAAGTTTACATGTCCATCCTCAGGTTTGAATCCTTACACCCTAGGTCTTCAACTCTTGCATCATCACAAGCATCAAGATCTTCATAAAACATCAGGAATACAATAACTAAGTCTTCTTCCAATCAAGGCATCACACCAAGCTCAAGACTCACCAAGCTTATGTCTCCATGATCTTGCCCTAGCCTTACATCCCAAAAGAACAAGGCTCTGAAATCATGCAAGGCATTAGCTCCACTCTCCATGTCTTCTACTAAGGTAGAAACCCTAGCACTTCAACAAGAGCCATAATAACCATTGCTATATTCAATGTCATGTTCTTCTCTAGGGCTTGCATGCATAGCACAAATCCTAGCATCACAAGAGAAACCCTTGACATCACACAAGAGCAATCTCTCCATGAACATCCAAGACATCTCTCTCTCTCCTTGTCTTCTCCTAGGGTTTCCTCATGAACCCTAGCGTTTAGCTCCTAGGGTTTCCTCATGAACCATAGCGTCTTTTTCCCTACAATACTTCTTTCTCTCCTAGGGTTTCCTCATGAACCTTAATGTCTCCCAGACAAGTACAAAGAAAAGTACAAATATGATAATGAATACAAGAGCTCTCTCCTCCCTTATATATACAATAGGTGAGGAAGGCTAACATAAAATAAGGACATGAGTCCATACAAGTAACCAACAAGGTGATGCCTCATCAAGCACTCTGAAATACAAGGATGTACATGTGTCAAATTAGGTTTTATCCAACCCCCAAAATGAAAGGCCTTCGAAGCATGATCCTCCTTAGGCTCAATGCCCCTCCTCCAAGATGGCATACTCTCCAACAAGCTATTAGTCCAACACTCCCTCTTCCACGGTGGTCCATTATCCAAGTGTCCTCAAGCAAGGCACACCTCCTCTAACTGTGTGCCACATGTACTCTCATGTGTCCAATGCTATTCCCATGTGTGCCAATGTGGTCACAAAAGCTCCATTGCTCCTAAACATGTGTCCAAGTCCATCACCAACCTCCCTGAAGTATGCTCGTCAACCAAAGCATCCTCAAGTCAAGTGTCTGACCTCCAAGGTATAGATCACATGGTCCCAAGCTCCAAGGTTAAGTGCCCTCCTCCAACTACCTGACGCTCCTCCTCCTTGGTAGGTGTTGTCGTCGTTATACACACTTGGGTAACGTGGAAGAAATCTTCAATCCACTTGGTGTGTCCTTGGGGGCAAGTTAGAGTTAAGGTGTTGTCACCTAATCCTCAACTCCTCTGTCTAGGCCAACTCCTAGCGAAGCCAAGGGGAGTAGTCCCTAAAGAAAACAATCTAAGGCTTGAATTAATCTAAGTACAAAAAATAACTCTAAGAGTTTATTGCAAAAAGACAACATGTAAAGTAAATCTACTCTAAGAGTTTATTGCAAAAAGACATGTAAAGTAAATCTACTCTAAGAGCATATATCAATCAACCACCACAATATACATAAAGAAGTACTTGCATGAAAATGATACTTAAAATAACAAGATGTAAGTAAATAAGGAAATACTTCAAGATTAAATATAAATGCTTGAGAAATAAAAGTACTTGAAGCAAAGGCTTTGTAAAGTGTGTAATGAGACCAGTGCCTTAAAAGTATCGTGGGCAATTGTTGATCGCATGTTTTATTATTGTCTTTATTGAAGGTAGATTAATGAGATGAATTTTATTGGCAAAAAATAAAGTGTTTGAGAAACAAGATGTGGCCTCTTTAGAGGTTATCTCTCTGTTTGGAAATGTGATGAGAACCTACCGAAGCCCCGAAAGCTCCACCAATAAGATCACTAGGGATGCCGGATGTCCAAAACGGGTGGGAAACTGAGTCTCGAGAGGGCTCGCCTTACTTCACACACTCCCCCTAGACGTTTCCTCGTGCATTAAGATAGCAACTATTGATATTTTCCTATTTAGAACTACTCCAACCCAACGTGTATGGAACTTACTCCCAGAAGATCGAGACAAGCTAGCAACTGGAAGGGTCGGGAACAACACTGGGAGCTGAGTGGAAATGTTTATTTTAAACAATAAAGTAAAATGTTGAAAAGGAAATGTTTTCTAATTACTAAGTCTTCACTGACCAGCCTCTTGCGAGGAGTTGAGGAGACTGCTTATTTTCCGACTTGAAATTGCAGAAAGTAAAGTTGCATAAAAGGAAATCTAGTCTAGCAATTAAAGCATTACTTGCCAAATTGAAGTCTAATCTATGTGATGATTGTAGTGCTTTGTGATGAATTAAAGGATTAATTTTAGCTTATGCTTAGGTGTGAAAATTGATTCTCAGCTAAAATTGCAGAAATGACACCATTACAAAAAACATCGTTCCCCCTAGGGGGGATGAAGAGTGGGAGCTTGTAGCCCCACTGATTTTATTAATGAATTTACAAAGCTATTTTTTGGAATGACTTGTGACCATTCATTGGGGGGATCACAAGTGTTTACAAGGTTTTACAAGCTTTTATTGAAGAAAGGGGTGCTCCCGAGGGTCCCAAATGCTCCAAATCCACCCAAAACGAACAGAGTTTTCTCTTATCTATTCGCCAACCTGCACAAAACAGCAGGCAACCGATAACAAAAGATGGCCAAAAACACTTTGGAAGTGTCTTTGATTGTTAGTAGAAAACCCAAAATAAATCTAAGTTAAAATCTATGATAAAAGAGCAAAAGGAACTAAGGAAAGCAAGAAATGAGCAAAAGGAACCAAGAAAAGCAAGCTAAAAAGCTTGTTTCCTTAGGGTCTTTTATGGCTGTTATAAAAAAGCAAATTAAAAGCACTTAACTTACTAGATATGAAAGCTAAATCATAAAATCAAAGATCTCTTTTAAATCCTTTAAATTTGCCTAAGTTTTAACTTGCAAAAGAGACTTTTCCTATTGCTAGATCTTGCTTAAAAGATAGATAAATTGAAACTAAGCTAAGATCTAAACAAAAGCTTCTACAAATCTGATCTACTTATGTATTTAAATTGAAATATGGTAGATCTAGAATGTAGATTTAAGTAACCAAAGAAATTGAGAATTTAAGAGAGAAAGAGAGAGTAGAATTGCTTGATCCCTTGAAAAGCCTTGGGCAATGGAGTTCCTTGCTTTGGTGGAAAACTGAGGGACTATGTTATTCACCACAATCTTGAAGAATGAGGAAGATGCAAGCTAGCTCAACCTATCCTTCAAGTGAGATATCCTGCACAACTTAAAACTTCTTGCAAAAGGGTTAAATGCATTAGTGTCACATAATATAGGAGCATGAAAGCATGAATATTAAGCTAAATAAGCATGCAATTCAAAACAATCTAACATACATGAATCAATAGAAATATTAAGCAAGCTAGTTTTTCTATTTCTATCCTATTGGGAGGTAGCTCCCCTTCCAAGGCCAAGATTTAATAACAAATACAAAAAATTAACAAGAAAGTTTATAACTCATACACAAATTGAACATAGATGATCCACACAAATTTGTTTTACACCATGTAGTAGCCTCCAAAGCCTTTTTATTCCAATGAGAAAGAAATATTACAATAACATCAACAAGCAAGATCACCCAAGCTCCAACTAGCTTAGCAAGAGGTGAATGCCTTAGTATATAGACCATTGGGTGGAGTTCCCAATGAGAGAGGGAGCACCAAGTGTAGAGGAGGGCGCACCACATGTGAGAGGGAGGTGCCCAAGTGTTGAGGTATGGGCTGCCACCTCTCCCAATCTTTATCTAGATGACAAGTGTGAAGGAATGAGGAAGGAGGGGCTGCCACCTATCAAGAGGTGGGCAGCCCTCTCTAAGCTTGTGCCACCTCTCCTCAAGAGGGGCGCACCTCCTTCTTGAGATATTCTCTTTTGACCACTACTCAACCCATAACTCACTCTAAACTCAGTCTTTAACTCAAGATGCTTCCCTTTGGCTGCCACACAGCCTTTTAGGCTTTATTTCACTAAAAACATGTTAAAACATTTTTCCGGCAACTTTGCTAAAATTTAGCAATTCTGATTTTTTATGTCATTTTTGGCTTTTGAGAGTAAAATTGACTTTTAAGTGGTTAAAATCACTAACTTCACTCACAAAAGTGGATACTTGGGTAAAGTGGGTGCTCTAGGTTCAAAAATGAGCACCCCCAAGGCATAATACCTCCTAGTACCACTTTTTTAATACAACTTCAAATTACAACTAAAACAAATCGTTTTAGGGGAAATTTTTTATTAACTGGAAATTAAAAAAATCCTAAGGGGAACTTAGCACAGTTCCATAAAACTCTAGGATATTGCTTAGCATGGTTATATACATAAGACTCTAGGCTTAAAACACCCCCCAAGTCATATCTGCTAGTACAATTACTCCAGCTTTGGAGGATATTGAGTGAAAAAACTCAAAAATTATATTTCGCTTAAAGAGCAAGATATAATTAGCAAGTAAAAAAAACACTCTAGAGTAAAGTACTAGTGTCTAATCCTTGGGTGGCTAAGCCTTTTACAAAAATCACATGCTTAAGTCATTTTATTACAATTCCCCACAAGGTATGGAAATGTGGTAAAAAAGTTGAAAAAGGGCCATATTGGCCAACTTAACTTCTAAACTCTGAATTTTGAACAAGTCATTGTTCAATCTTTGGCGGTTCATCTGCAAGTCCATCCTAGTGCAACTTGGTGGATACAAAGAAGAGTACAAATATGATAATGAATACAAGAGCTCTCTCCTCCCTTGTATATACAATAGGTGAGGAAGGCTAACATAAAATAAGGACATAAGTCCATACGAGTAACCAACAAGGTGATGCCTCATCAAGCGCTCTAAAATACAAGGATGTACATGTGTCAAATTAGGTTTTATCCAACCCCCAAAATGAAAGGCCCTCGAAGCATGATCCTCCTTAGGGTCAACGCCCCTCCTCCAAGATGGCACACTCTCCAACAAGCTATTAGTCCAACGCTCCCTCTTCCACAGTGGTCCACTATCCAAGTGTCCTCATGCAAGGCACACCTCCTCTAATTGTGTGCCACATGTCCTCTCATGTGTCCAATGCTACTACCATGTGTGCCAATGTGGTCACAAAAGCTCCAATGCTCCTAAACATGTGTCCAGGCCCATCACCAACCTCTCTGAAGTATGCTCGTCAACCAAAGCGTCCTCAAGTCAAGTGTCCAACCTCCAAGGTATATATCGCATGGTCCCAAGCTCCAAGGGTTAAGTGTCCTCCTCCAAGTACCTAACGCTCCTTCTCCTTCGTAGGTACCTCCCTCGATCCGTAAACAGTAGGCCTATGGCTTGTCCATTTTGTCAACACGGATCTCTACAAAAAATTAGAATTCAAAATCTGTGCAATTACAATTTCACTGGGATAATGCTTCTCTGTTTGCAATTTTGTTAACACAAATAACAATGCACTCTACAATCCAATGGTTTATACGCAACCCTCCTTTGCAAATGCAATTCAATAGCCCATCCATTGTTGCAACATCCATTTCGATGTTCATATGTAATGGATTTAATTACCATGCTAGTGCCCCGATTAGAGGTAAGTGGGGTTGTAGATTATGGTTTACACCAAACACAATAAAAAAAACTCTATCCCATAGCTAGCTTATAAGAATGTCTAGAATGCAAACGTTGGACAGAGCCAGGTCTTAGCAAATGGTGAGTCAACGATGCAACCAATGGGAACTCGCTACTATGGGTTTATGGGCACTGTAAATCAACCAATGTTGCATCCAATTAACAATTTAGCACATCCAATTAACAATTTAGCGAATCAAAATTGATGCACGACTTGTGGAAGAGGGATATAGCCTTCATGAGTTATGCACGACCCAGCACTAGTGCATACAATCCTGGGGTAGGTTGCAGGGATTGTCAATGGTCCAAGGGAATCCCACGGCCACTTGGACAACCAATGAACCTTTCGAATTCACCCAACAGTAAATACATCGCTCATCAACAATGGCAACGGTCTGAATCGAGAGAGAATTTCTCGTTACAAGGGACTGGGAATAGAAATAATGGCCAACAGCTAGTAATTCTCCACCCTTGATTTCATTTGAGCTCTGGATGGACGGATTCATTAAAATTCCAATGGAGAGTGAAATTTTGAGTGAAACAATTAGAACCGTAGTGGGAATTCACCATTAGACCGTTGATTCAACTACAAGCAGCAATTTAAGTATAGAGAAGAGCTTCCACTAACTCACAAATAGATTTTTTTTTCACAAACACGAAGAAATATCAAACATTCAAGGCACAATGGACACCATATTTGCCCTGGAAATCCAAATGGGAAGAAAAATAAGTTGATTGGGAATTTTGTTAAGCAAGAAATTGATTACAAAAGGGTAAGCTATACATAGATTTAGTGTATTGTTACTCACTAGAAAGAAATTTGCAGATATTCGTGGCTCAACAACAATCTTCACTCGTCATGGAGTAAACTCAATGAATTCTTCTACTCCGATCATCAAGCAGGTTGCTTCCTTGAGCTCTCATCTTTGCTATTGCCCATCTTCATTTCCTCCTCTCTATTCCATTCAATGCCCTTCTTCATCACAGCCTTCATTTTTAATGGGCTACCTTGGAAGGCCAATCTGTTAGCCTCTTTCTCATATACAATCATTAAGTCTTAATATACCACCTTTGTATATTTCACATGCTAGGATATAGTTGTTATCCTAAGTGTGTTTATAGATTCCTATATTTCCTCATCCTACCTTATCTCCTGATGAGGTGTCGATGTGAGAACAATTGAGGTGGTTTCATTATTGTATTATATACTTGTATCATTAAGATGAATACAATGTTGAGAATTATGGCTTGAGGCCTTTTCCGCCAATCTTCTTGTCCTAATATTCTTATGCTCAATTTCTTCAATTGGTATCAGAGTTGTTATAGTTCTTAAGGGCCTGTTAGTCTTGAGTTCCATGGTAATCTTCCATGAGAGATGAGGTGCAGCAAATGATATTAAGATGAGCATCTAGTAAAAGAGAGAAGCAGCCAGTGTTGGAGCGATTTTGTGTTCGAGTGACCACTCTTCTGCATTCATGCAATCTGGTATGGCCAATTATTGTTAGATCAACCACGAGAGAGGGATGAGTTTTTGATGTACAGATTTGTTTTAATGAAATAGAAGCTTTCATTATTTAATTGTCTCTGTGTGATTTGGATAAATCCAATATTGAATGCGTGAATATAGAATGAATGATAGATAGAGAAAATATATCATATAAAGGAAGTAAATCTTATTCGAGGATCTGAGACTATTGGGTAAAGAAGCGTTTTTGTACATACTAAACCTGTATGCGAGACAGACATGAGGAATCTCTATTGCAAACAGAGATAGAAGACAGATTCATTTAGGACTGTGAAGATCTTTGTTAAAAATGATTTGAATGGGTTGAGATCCATTGCAAAATCTGTATAGGAATGCGAAGATGAATCAGTTTGTAGCATAATTGAGAAAATCCGCTGCCACGAGTCATGATCTCAGATCGTGTTCCAATCTCAATTCGTATTGTTTCTTAGAATTTGGGCAACGCAACAGCATCCCAATCATGTATCAGATCTGGCACTCTTCCAATTGTAAATAACAGATCACACTAGATACCAGATTGCTTTGCAAAGGGTTGATCATTTTATTGTTGATGATAGATCATTGTATGTGTTTGCAGTTTGGACGCACTCTGTTGGGATTCTCCAATCCCTCGAGCAAAAAAAAACGTGTGGGTAAGGATCACAATTATCAAGGGAAGCCAATCGTTCTATGGGAAATTTGTGGTTATTTATGGATGCAATTTGCTGAGAAACTATCTGAGAAATGAATATTTTAATGGACAAAAACAATTTTTCAGTTTGTGGCTTCCTGCGATATCAATCAATCTCAACAAATGATCCACGTGATCTACTCTTCAGCCATTGAAATCTGCCAGATCTACCAACATTGGCCTTACAATCGCAGCTTGAAAAATCACCATTAACAGTATAATTGAGCATATCCAAAGCCATGAGATGAATAAGGAGTTTTTTGGGGAAACAATATATTAAATCAATACTCAAGAAAATCCGCAATAGAAGAAGGTATGGGTTACATTCGGCATTGCTTCACAATTGTGTAATGGAATTGTCATTAATAATAGTTTATTATTAATGACATCATGGAAGGGAATTTCTAGTTATTTCCATTATGGTGTACGTGGAGACAAGAAAGGTAACATTTTTTTTCCCATTATTTTATCAAAGTCCATAAAAGCATCAATGGGTTATAAGCTCAGATATGTATAAAAGGGTTTGTAAAGGTCTTAGAAGTGATGGATTCCATGGTTTAAAGTTAGGGGTGTGTGTTGTTTGTAAAAAGGGAGACATGAGGATTTTCTTTTGAGTTCAAGTCAAAATATAATGCAACTTTTGTAAGTCAAGTAAAAAGTGAGAGTTCGATGTGAAGGTGAGAGTTTTGTGAAGTTGTTGAGAATCCCTTCCATGCTTCTAACTATTGAGAGTTTAATTTGTAAAAGGGGTTATAAGTGTTTACAGAGGAAGTCTAGTTGTAGACTTCATGTACATCATTTTCAATAAAAATATCATTTTTTGCTTCGTGTCCTAGATCCGCTCGAAATTTGAATAAGGGGCTCTTAGGTACACATTGTGTAGTGTGCAATGCTTATTTTTTTCATGGAGGTTTATATTGTTTATTGTCTAGTTTTGATAGTCAAACAATTGCAATTTTAAATGCAACACACACAAGCTCTTGCACAATGTTATTCAAGCACATACATTCAAGCACAATCAAAGCTCTCAATTAAGAAGCAACGAAGATATCAAATTAGCAATCACATCAACAATGGACAAATCAAGCTCATAATCAAGGACTCAAAGCATCATCAAATTTGAAGATCAACTCAACTTTGAAATCGACATTTATTGTAAACTTGCAAATAGTATTTTTTTGTAAGTAATCAAATCAAGTTGAATTTCTTTGTAATTGGGTGCATTCTCGGTTGAGCCCGACACCCAAGATTCATTGTAATTTTGAGTCGAAATTGACAAGGTTGAGTACCTTAACTCAGATCATTGTAAACATCACTACTTTGGGATGCATTTTCAGTGGTAACCGACATCCTCATCTTCCTGGAAGAAAGTTCAAGCGAGCGTGAAGTTAAAGAGAGCATGTTCAAATGGAGCGAAGTCGTGAATTACTAGAGTTTCTAAATACTCTAATAAATACCACTGAAGACAACACAGTAATATTGAATAAAACAACTCTTCGGTCAGTGCTAACTTGTTTGCAAGTGACGCAAGCTAAAGTTAGACTTCTACAAGAACAATCCCATCTATTGAATGATGTGTTGATAGAACTTAAAAGTCAACAGCCAATGAAGTTTTCTGAACTAGTTTTTGTTCAGAACAACCCTCTCTATGATGATAATGATGATCAACAGTCAGTGAAGGAGAACATCAGCAAGCCAACTTTAGAAGCAAATTCCAATGAAAATCAATTGCGAGAAGAAGATGCCAAAGCACAGAGTGATACAACAAGTCTAAGTGAAAGTAAATGTGAAGCACGTCATCAAGTACAACATGATCTTTCCAGGCCCATCATCAGACCTTGGAAAGAATTACACTTCAATAGAAATCGACATGGCTTAGGATATGAAAATCAAAACAGTTTTCATATTCCAAATTACTCCAAACCGATTTTGTTTGTGAGCAATGGATTGCTTCAAGAAAATTCAACTTCACCTGTTCAAGTTCAACATCAGAATGATAAGTGCAAACATTGTAATAGAATTGGTCACATGGAGAATCAGTGTTTTGATCTCCATCCTTGCCAGCATTGTGGCAAGCATAACCATTCTTCAGACAGATGTTCAATACTAAAGAAACCTCCAAGATTGAAGATTCACTATGAGTGGATTGATCCTTGGCAATGGTCATCAACTGCCAAGCGATTATATAAGTATTACTGAAGAATACAATCTCGAGTAAAGACGTGTCCTTTCACCAGCTAGTGAAATGTGTCTATAACTTCAAAGTGGTCCCCTTATGGCGTCGCTTTCGAGCATGGCCCTCACGGGATGAGATAACATGTGGTTCACCTAGATGGTCACTGGACCTAGCAAAGGACAAATGGATCCTTCTGCATTGCAGCTTGGCATTGATTAAGTTGTCAGGAATTTTCAGGGATGTGGCAGACTTGCAGTTGATTCACTTCTCTTTGTTCGTTCTCATCGTATTGGAGTTCACATCAGTGAACAAATTGTTGGCATTCTGGCTCACAAGTTTACATAGTGCGATTTTTCAGATTTCTCAGCGTCCATATTTGGCGGTTTTTCAGGCAGTTCTTCATTGTGGCTCAACTCAGGAGTTTCAACATGAAGACTTGGAGATGTACCAGTTTATGCACCTGCTTTGCTAGTATTATTGCTCAGACTTATGATTGAGGGGAGGAATGTTAGCCTCTTTCTCATATACAATCATTAAGTCTTAATATACCACCCTTGTATATTTCACATGCTAGGATATAGTTGTTATCCTAAGTGTGTTTCTAGATTCCTATATTTCCTCATCCTACCTTATCTCCTAATGAGGTGTCGATGTGAGAACAATTGAGGTGGTTTCATTATTGTATTATATACTTGTATCATTAAGATGAATACAATGTTGAGAATTATGGCTTGAGGCATTTTCCGCCAATCTTCTTGTCCTAATATTCTTATGCTCAATATCACAATGGTTCGTTTCAACTTCCAAGGGAAATTTGAACATTTTCCCAACATTGCCAAAAACAATTAAATGTCTATTACAAAGTTTACAAAGAGATTTTTGGTGAAGATCCAATTCGGATCATCCCCTGATCGAGCAACAAACTCTCTCATTGTGTGCACCTAATGGGTTACTCATCATGCCAATTAGGGAAACAACCTCTTAGGTAAGGGCGCCATGCCAACACTCTAACCAAGGTCGAGCATCCATCCAAATTGAGCTATCCATATGTCCATGAAGCATTGCCAAAGGCTAGGAGACAGTGTTCTCCTAGCAAGGTGAAAACACTTTTGGAGTAACCCCAAAAGCTAACAACAATATAGTTGGATGTAGTATACAATATAATACAGATGAAAAAACACGCGCCATGAAACATAGAAGATACCATTGTCCTCACTTGAATGTTACTTAGCTCAAAAAAGAGAGTCAGGAAATGATAAACAATAAGCCCGTTGGTTTTGAATAGGAAATTTCTTCATTTTTCATAGTCCACTGTGTAGGAGGAAATACTAACAACTCAACAAAAGATGAAAACGCTGCTCAAAAACTAAAAAGTGAAGACATTCTGCATTGGAGACAACTCACCTCCCCAACAACAGAAATTGTCCTCCAAACATCTCAAGAGCAAACATGCCCCTCCCTGAAAAGATCCCTATTATTAGTTGCACTCTCCAAGGCTAAATAGCTTGCATCTAGGTGTTCGGTCCCACTCAAAGCATGGACAGCCACCTACTTGGAACTCACAAGGGGGAACCTCCACTTATGAGAGAGACAATCCCCCAAGAAAACCCGGAACTCTTGATGACATTTTCAAGGAGAAGTTCCTGAAAAACTCCAATTGTTATGAAGCCTTGGAAGACATGGAGGTAGTAGTGATAGGTGACGGGGGAGAGGAATTTCACATTACCCAATTATGATTAAAACGTTGTAGTGGAAGATCTAAGGGTTGTTAGATCCTGTAGGAAGAGTATGGTTGGAGGTTTAGATTTTCTATAAAAGATTTAGGTAAGGTTTGTTTACAAGAAATTAAGATAACACGGTTTTTATTAAATACTGCCCTGGATTTTAATTGGGTAAGCGCCAGAAGTATTGCTACTAATATCGAAAAAGAGAAAGGTAGCATGACCATCCTCTTATCCCCTTAATTTGCCGCTTATGTTACAAACTAGGGTTCAGACTCCTCGCATAGATTGGTTTTGGGCTTGTTGAACCATAACTGCCATACCATTAGTTGGCGAAAATCTACGCTCCCAATGATGCTCCTAGGAGGGTTGTCTTTTGGAAATGGATGGCAAACGAGCTCCCAAAAACCAATTTGTTGGTTTGTGGGGATTTTCACGTTGGAATCACCAGGTAATAAAGAAGAATAACTACCCCACTTTTCACGTTATGAGATGTTTAGTCATTAGTTAAGTAACAGACAAAGTTAATAACAATACTGCCTCATTATTTCCGTTTCCAGATCTGGCTATAGCGCTCTGACCTACTGTGGACTCGTTTTCAGTGCCCTTCTATTCCCCAATACTTTTTAATAATAGAATGTTTTCCATTAAGCAGTCTATGAGGTATAGTTTTTACCATTCTAGCTCCCGAGATTAAGATAGAATATACTGTCCCCACGTATTAAAACATTCTGAGTCTAACTGAGTTACGGATTACCTCAATGCTGAAATCACAAATTGTTCTGACTTCGGTTCTGGTGCTGCTCTGTCTCACCGCTGCCCTTCTGTTGGACGTGGATAACCTACGATTTTTCTCTGCGTGGGAATCACGATTTGAGTATTTGATGACTTCTTATGGTTTCGCATGTATTCGGTTTCTTCCTCCACGCCCTGCAGATGCGGCAGATGCGGCTGCGTATTTATTCTGTGTCGGACTTTTTCTCCGCACGGCTCGATTCTCTCTTTTCTCGGCGGTTTCGTCCTCTCGATGGCCGCTTCCTTCTCCTCGTTGTCGCGCCTTTCTTCCCGGCAGCGGATTTCTCCGACTCGACCTTCCCTGACGGCCTTTGCTTGTTCTTTTAATTTTTCCTTGGTTGAGGAATTGTTCTCCTTGCTCTAAAAGAGATGAGATTTTGCGCAGTCTGATATGAGTCTGATATGAGAGTAGAGGATACGAAATTATTATATATAATAATAATATATTTTTAAGGTCAGTATACATATTCTACTCTCCTCTCGATTTGAACATGTGATTTTTTAGGAGAAAACACATGTTCGTAATCATTAGGCTCACTCACGCTGTATAAGAGTAGAGGATACGAAATTATTATACTAGCATACCCTAACAAGTTTTATATAAGAGTAAAGGATGCAAAATTATTATACTAGCATACCCTACAAACTGAGGGAACTGTAACATTGAAAATGATTAGAATGGAGTAACGGGAGATACTAACACTGTTTGGTTTGGATGGTTTGTAAATAACTAAATAATCTCAATTATTTAATGTACTAAAATTTTAGGTATATGGTAAGTGTTAGCACAAGATTGATTAAGGTGCCAAATGTCAAGAACAAGCATTGACAAAACTCTCACAAGGTTCCAAGAATCAAAATCACTCACGGATTTGCGCTACCCAATCGCACGCAAACACACAGGCGGGCGCTACCTAAATTCGCTACCTAAATTCTGACATAAAACGAATTGTGCAGAATTATTTTACCAGTTTTGAGTCACTAACTTGAAACTTGGATTATGAACAATTGAGAAGGTATTTTTGAAAACTGGAAGAGTTTTTTGTTCATAACATGCCAAATAAAAAAAACCTCTCACAGTTTTTCAAAATGTGTTATGGTTTGAGAAATATTAGACATAGAAGTGGCGCTACCTATTGTTTTACAGCGGCACTACCTAATTTCCTGTAGCGGTCACGATTTTGATATTCGCCTTGTTGGGAGGTCGTCACATGTCAATGAGGGTTTGAATGGCTTCTCAAGTATCAGTTATATGTCAAGGGACACCTACACCTAAGATTTAGCTCCAGAAAAGGCCTCATGCAATGAGGTGGAGACATTTTATTAATGACTTCCAACAAATTCCTGAAAAGTAGCAGTTTGTTGGATTTTTGTCTCTTTGATTGTTGCCACCTATCTCCAAGGCTTAGAATCCAATGAAGGGGATGGGATTCGACCTCCTAAGGTTATTTGGATGCTATTTTCTATTTAAGGAAGGAGATCTCTTGAGGAAAAAGGTTGGATTCATGATCCAAGAGGGGAGAGAGCTGGAGGAGCAGTTTATTTGTTCAATTGTAAGCCTGAGGGCATGTTGTAATTAGCATTTTTGCCATTAGAGATTCATGAGAGTTTTTTATCAGACTTTGTGTTTTTTTTTATCATTCTATCTTGTCATCTTGCTTGAATTTTATTTACAGATTTTGAAAATCAAAAGCTGCCTTTGGTTAATGAATTCATGAGCTGCAAAGGATTTGTGGTAATTGCTTGATAATCGCAGTTTATTGTTCAATCACTCTTCAGTCTATATTACAGAAAGGATCTATGTTATGTGGTTATTCTTCTCTTTGTTTACCTTATATTCTTCTATCCATCTTTGCATAAGCCTTTTTTTGGTAGGCAGCTTGATTGTCTTTGATTTGTAGGATGTTATGACTCCATGCCCAATGGAATGTATTTGCAGCGGTCTGATGCCCTCATTTTTACTCTTCTCTTGTTGATCCACCTATTCAAACTATTTTAATCCATTTGCACTTCTATGTTACCAAGCTTACTCTAATTTGCAATCTGGGAGTGACTCTTGGATTGATAACAGTAAGTACTAAAATTTTAGGTATATGGTAAGAGGATATGATAGAGATTCATAAGTTCAAGAGTTAGTGGTAGACTCTTCTTTAACATATGTTTTTTATGGTATTCTCATATTTCTCTATATTATTTTGTCAAAATGACCATCTTGATATTGACTGTAGATTCAAGTTATAGGAGGGCCCATCTACAAAGTCAACTATTGACTTTGTAGTTGGGCCCTATGATAACCTGAATGTACAATTGGGATAAGCTTAGATTTCCAAAATGTGGTACCTTTTGATTCAAAGTTTTGAATATGTAATCAATGTATTTTTCTATTCTATTATTCTAAATGTGGTACCTCTGATTTAGGGTTTTAAATATGCAAATGACACTAAAGTACAATATTTTACAAATTTTTGAATGAACTTTTCAATGGATGAGTGTTGACTTTGTGCTTCCTCCATAAGCTTCGCCATCCTTGTTGTTATCACTGAAATTTCATCTGCAACATTGCATAAAAATGGTTACAGAAATACAGAGTTTCAAACACCCATTAGTCCACCTGCAACACCAAAAATGCATTTCCAATAGGCAAAAACTATACAACTAGACAAAAAATTGATATGCATTGAATCACTAAAGGAAGCACGCGCACAATGCGTGGGCCAAAGAAGCCCGTAGAGCGCACAACGCGCTATATGGGCGACTGTGTACGAGAAAAGTCGTGCACTCCCGTGAACAGGGCATTTATGGTTCTTATCAGCCCCTCAACCACTTATGGACCAGCTCCCAACTTGATTTGATCCTCAGATCTGAGCTGAATCCGAATGGGGGGCCAGTCAAGAACCAAAGAGTGCCCTAAAGGGCCCCTTGTTCACACCAAGAACCAGTTGAATAATGCCTTGAAGACATGCTATAAATGGAGGACATGGGTGCACTAAGAATTTAAGATTTCCATAGTATTGTTATGTTGCATCAATCCTCCCTTGAGAATCCTCTTTTCTCTTTAGAGCATTCTAGCAACATTCTAATAGGCCATTCCACTCACCTCTTGAGGGAATAGGATTTGATTTCTTCACCATTTGTTTTCTAGTTTATCATTGTAAGAAGAGCTCTCCATTAGGGAACTCAAAAGCTCTCCCAAGGAGGAAGAGGGGATTCATAAGTCCTCATTTCTCTATGATGTTTTGCCAACTAATATAGTTATCCATTGGTGGCATAATCTTGGTCATTTGGTTGATTGATTTTGGTTCAAAGTTTCTTATGCATTCTAGTTTTATTTTCTTAGTTGTTTTTAGTTTATTTACTTATTTATTTCATGTGCTTGGATTGTATAACTCATGCACTAACCTCTGTCTTGTCTAGCAGTGTAACACCCTGTTTCCCCCAGATTGTAAATATAACTGAACTAGCCAAGGACTATGGAAAAACTCATCAGTGTGAATGATGTGAGTGGACCTTATGAAGAAGGTCGATGAATGTAAATAACAATTATGAAATTATATTGCAGGACTGCTGAGAGGGGATGTGCGGAAAAGAGACCACGATGGTGGTGGAGAGCACCTTGAAAAAAGGGGCGTTAACTTCCGCCGAGAATTAAAAAGACCGTATTTGGACTCCACTGGCCCGGAGAACCAAAAGCGGCTCGCTGGCTCCAAATTTAATGCCTCGCAGGTTGGTGGGTGGACGGCTTAATGGTGGATGGGATGGTGAACCGCCCATTCATGGAGCCGTCAGGCCCGATCAGACGCGAGGGGAATCGTGCCACACGCGACCTCGCGAGAGGATATGGCGTGCGGCTGAAACGATGGAAAGGGGGCAGACGCGAGGGGAACTCTGGCG
>JZKD02S1703260.1:251408-269207 GCA_000966675.3 Picea glauca
GCCTTGTTCTCAAGGCTTAAGATGAGGAAACTATTGAAGAATGGTAGTCAGTTCCCAGGCAACATCTTCTGGTGGAGTATCCTTCTAGTGAACCAAAACTTCCTTGATGATGTGTTGATGGAGACAATGTTCTCTCTAGTCTAGTACGACTTGTGGCTACAACCAAATGGAACCTTCTTCATCCAAATCTGGTAGGATGGTCTAGGTGTGGAATTTGGTGCCAATCACTTCTTTGGGCATGAGACATGAAAAATGGGATGTAGCTTGGAGTGATTGGGCAAAGCTAACTGATAGGCCACTAGCCCCACACGTCTGATAGTAGTATAAGGACCATAAAAGTTTGGTGCAAGTTTCTGACACTGTTGGGATTTGAGTGAAGTCTACTTGTATTGTTGAAGGTGGAGAAACACCTAATCCACTTCAGCAAATTGATCTTCAGAATGACCCCGATCTACCTGATGCTTCATGTGATTTTGAGCCATTACCAAATTGTCTTTGAGAGTACGGAGCATGTTCATGTAGACAGTAAGATTACGGTCAAACTCCTGAACCTTGGAGACACTCAACATGTATGGGAAAACCAATGGTGGCTTCTATTCGTAGACCGCTTCAAAAGGAGTCATGTGAGTGGCAGTATGATAAGAGGTGTTGTACCACCATTCAGCTAGGGGTAACCATGGAACCCACTGATGTTGTTTGCCAAACTGAAAACACCTCAAATATGTTTCCAAACACTTGTTGATCGCTTATGTTTGGCCATAAGTCTGGGATGATAAGTTGTACTAAGATACAATTGAGTTCCCTTGAGCTTGAATAGTTCTTTCCAGAAATTGTTGGTAAAAGTGGGATCAAGGTCAGAAATAATAGAATGAGGCATTCCATAGAGTTTGAATTTATTATCCATAAAAATTTGAGCCACTTTGGATGTTGTGATCGAGTGTTGATGATGCAGGAGCATTGCCAACGTCAAGCGAGCGTGGGGCAGGCGCCAACGCATTTTGGCACATGATAAAATTGTTTGAATGTTTTTGAAGTGGATACGCCAAACATAAATGAAATAGTTAAGGAAGGGCGTACTTCCATATTGTAAACATACCTTGAGTGTCTCGCTCTCGTCTGTATTAGGTGAAGGCATTTATGTTAATGAATGTAAGTAGATAGACTTGAATCCTTAGATTAGACAGTTTTAGGAGCGAAGAGGGAAACGAGATATAGACACCCTCATTTGTATCATTGTAACATTAGCAAGATTAGCAACATTATGAGTATAGAGCATAGAGAAGAGAGCAGAGAGTTGTAGTTGAAAACACCCATGTACAGAGATTTGAATTAAGAGAAAGAGATTCGATTCAAATTCATGGTGTCGTATTTGTTCTTTGTGTATGCATTGTGAATGTTATGCTCATGGATGTTTACTTTCTGTTATACATTTGCTTTATATGCTGTGTATATGATTTCATGCTTTGTGTTTGAAATCTGAGAGAGAGTAAAGAATGAGTTTCAATTGTTTCTCTATCTAAGCAAGAGTTCCTGCAAGGAGTGCAGTGAAGTTGTCTGCAAGGAGTGCGTTGACAAGTATTCAGAGTTTTATCTCTGAAAGCTTAGGAGGGTTAACGTTGTTCTCATTCTCGCAGAAGTGCAAGTTGAGCACAGGAGCCGTGCAAGGTGTGCGCAGGCTGAGAAGAATCTCAGAGTTCTCAACCAGAGGGAATTGTTGAAGGAATACTACCGCAGGGAGTACGCAGAGTCGAAGGACTTCAATTCTTTGAAGTAATTGAAGGATTCGCTGCAAGGAGTGCGTGTGGGAGTCATCTTAAGACTCAGAGTTGGAGAAAGTTCAGGAAGTTTAGTGCCTTGAAGTATTGGAAGGAGGTGCAACCACTTTGGTTTGCTGGCGGACAAGTTTTCGTGAAGATACTGTGTTCATTTCGCCAAAATTGTCAAGGGGGAATTTGACAGTCAGAATCTTTCGTGGAGGATTCGCGAAGTCCCGGAAGCCGTCAGATCTCGCAGAGGAGCAGGGGAGTTATGGCAACATTCGTCCAGTGCAAGATTAGGAAAATAGGACCATAGGATCCAAACGAACGAGGGTCATTGGATCACCCGTGAAATTGCATCTCGGGGTTTCGAGAGGTGAAGGGTTGAAACCTTTGTAACGAGACTCGCGAAATCGCGAAGGGCGAAGTCCCAAGATAGCGAAGGAATTTGAGCCGTTCGCGGAAGAGGAACACGTGTTGCGAGATCACCCGTATCGAGAACTCAGACATCGGAGGTCAGAAAGGGAGGTCCGAAACTCCGAAAAAGGTGGGAAGTTTTGTGTGGGACCCGCGAAGAAGACGTGTCGAAATTTCATCGTTTCGGCATATCGGAGGATAAGAGGTCGGGACTTTTGTATCGAAAGTCGTGAAGTAATCTAAGCCGTCCATCAGAGGAGGACAGGTGGCAGAGATCAAAGGATCTCGCAAACTCAGGGTTTCTCCGGGTGAGAGCCCAAAATTTGGGTGTTCGAAGTTGCGAGAAGCGAAGCCGCGAAAGTGTCGGGGTTGCACCTAAGAGACATGTGGCAGAACTGCACAGTGGACCTGAAAGTTTAACCAACAGACACACGTCACCTATAGGGAGTAGTCAACACCCCGTTGACCTCTCGCATCTTGGGGATTCGGAAGATAAGGGAACGGAAGCTCGAGCCTTCAACTCGCGAAGTCGCGAGTAGCGAGAACGAGAGGAGAAAAGTCAAATCTCGCCTCTCGGGGGTTCAGGAAGGAAAGGTGCCAAGGTTGAACCTTCGAACTCGCGAAAGCGCGAGAGGTGAAAGGCGCTAGTGCTTAGCCTAGCTGGCGGTCGTGCAAGGAGGGCACTGACAAAGTAAGAGCTATAGTCATTTCGCGATTTCGTATATCGCTAAATTGGAGGAGGAAGAGTCGGGGTTTCAACTAGCGAACTCGCGAAATTGCGAGCCACGAAAAAAAGGACCTGTGGATCGATTCTTAAAGGAGATTCCAGCGGAGAATCTAAAAGATTCGATTCAGCTCTAAGGGGTTAAAGAACGATCCTGTGAGCGAATCTTGGCCCGAGGGCCGATAGGTCTGCGCCAGTTGATGAGCACAAAAATGAGCATATTTGGAAAGACGATCCATTGCCACCATGTTGACTGACTTATTGCCTGATTTGGGTAAGCTAACAATGAAATCCATGGAAATATCTGTCCAAATAGTAGGTGGAAGTAGAAGTGGTTGGAGTGTACCAGAAGATTTGACAGTCTCGCCTTTATTGCGTTGACATGTATCACATTCGGCCACAAAGGTGCGGATGTCTTGTTTCATACCATCCCAGAAGAAATATCATTTTACTCATTCATAATTTTTGGTAAAACCTAAATGGCCCACTGTAGGTGAAGCATGAAACTCAGAGAGCACCTTGGGTTTAAGGGTCGATTGCTTTATTAAATACAAGCAACCTTTATAGCAAAACTCTTCATTATGCCAAGAGTACCCTGGAGAAACTTGTGGATCATGTTGAAGTTTTTGGATTAGGTTGGAAATTTTGGGGTCTTGAAACCATTAATGTCAAACAACTTGAAGTCAGTCTACTACAATGAATGAGAGGGAAAATAGGGGCCCTTCATCTTCATATTTCCTGAAAAGAGCATCAACCACCACATTTTCTTTTCTCTTCTTGTAAAAAATCTCACAATCATGTCCAAATAGCTTGGTCACCCATTTTTGTTGCTCTGGGGATGAAATTCGTTGTTCCAAGAAGTACTTGAGGCTTTGATGATCCGTTTTAATTTGGAATCATAGTCCTAATAGATAAGGGCACCATAGATCCACTGCATGCAGAATAGCCAACATTTCCTTTTCATAAATCTATTAACCCAAATGTCGGTCTAACAATTGTTTGCTGGTGAAAGCCAAAGGTCGTCCATATTACATGAGGACTACCTTGATTCCTCTCTCGAATGCATGACATTCCAGAACAAAGGTCTTGGTGAAGTCAGGTGGGGCCAGTATAGGAGTAGTGCACATAGCTTCTTTCAAGGCTTGGAAGGATTGGTCAACTGTTGGAGTCCAACTGAAAGCATTCTTTTTAAGGAGAGTTGTGAGAGGAGCCACAATTTTGGCATAATTATAAACAAACTTGTGATGATAGCCTGTTAAACCCAAGAAACCACACAGATTTTTAAAAGTTTTAGGGAAAGGCCAATTTTTCATAGCTTCAATTTTCTTGGGATCCACCCTTACACCATCCTTGCCAACAATATGACCCAGGTACTCAACTTCAGAGGTGCCAAAAGAACATTTAGACCGTTTGAGGAAAAGTTGGTGGTTGGAGAGGAGATGGAGAACTTGATCTACATGGGTGAGATGGGTTGCCAGGTTTTACTATAGATGAGAATATTATCAAAGAAAACTAGCACAAAGTGACGGAGGAAAGGACGAAAGACATGATTCATGAGACTTTGAAGAGTGGAGGGGGCATGATAGAGACTGAAGGGCATGACCAAGAACTTATAGTGGCCCTCATGAGTGTGAAATGTAGTCTTGGGGATTTCTTCCTCTTTCATATGTATCTGGTGGTAGCTTGAACGTAGGTCAAGTTTGGTAAAGTATTGAGCCCCACTAAGTTCATCCCGAAGGTCATCTATGATAAGAACGGAAAATTTGTCCTTGATGGCAAGTTTGTTAAGGGCACGAAAATCGGGAAACATGAACCAAGTGCCTTTCTTCTTGAGGACCATGACAACAAGGGAAGAATAAGGGTTGGTACTGGGATGGATAACACCCACTTCTAACAATTCTTGGACAATTTTCTCAATTTCATTTTTTTAGCAAAGGGATGGCGATAAGGGTGAACATTGGGAGGAGGAATGCCTAGGATTAAAAGAATTGAATGTTCATGGTCTCCGTAGGAGGGGGGAATGCCCTAGGGAGTTTGGAAAATGGTGGGATGACAGGAAAGGATCGCTTGAAGGTCGGGGTGTACTGGGGGTGTCTCAACTGATTGAATGGAATGGATTTGGGCAATGATGCTAGAAAGACATTTTTTGAGTAACTTTTCCATGTGGTGGAAATTGATGATCTCTAGAGACCCTGTTGTAATGCCTTGGAGTTTACATTGTTGTCCTTAATGTTGGAATTGCATGGTTAATTCCTTAAAATCCATGGTGATGGGGCCAAGAGTGCATAACCATTAAGCACCAAGCACAATGTCACAACCACCCATGTCAATAGAAAACATGTGAGATTTTAGGTTATAATGACCAATTTGTAGGTGCACATTTTCACAATGCCCCCCACATTGCATGGAACCACCATTGGCAATCATGATTTGAAAATTGTTGAGAGCACAGATATAGCATTTGAATTCTTGAACAAGGTGACTATGTATGAAATTATGAGTTCTACCACTCTCAAATAGGATGATGACTTTCCTGTTTTTAATGTAATCAATCAATTTGAGAGTTTGGGGAGCAGAAAAATTAATGAGAGCATTCGGTGAAATCAATGGTTCAACTTATGGAGGATCAAAAGGCGACGTAGGATCATTTGTTTTGGGTAGCTCTACTTCGGGCAAACCTCAACCTCTTCATCAAAAATATCCTCTGAAATGGCCATAAAAAGTTTATGTTCTTTACACTTGTTCTCGAGAAAGTATTTATCATCACAATTGTAGTAAAGACCCTTGAGTTGACGGTTGGCCATTTCTTCCCGTGTTAATTTTTGGACCTTGAGAGGAGGGGCCCAAGGAGTAGGGGTGGTGGGTCTTAGGCAGGGAACAAAAGTGGGTTTTCTGCTCTAGTCCAAGATGACATGTTGTGCCTCCTTGGCACGCTTAGTTGCTTCCAACAAAGTCAAGGGGTGAGCCATGATGACATGGGCTCGGATTTCATCCTTGAGACCACTGATAAAGCATTCTTGAAAGAAGGCATGTGTCATGCCCTCCATTCAAAAAGCCAAGTGCTCAAAGGTAGTGATAAAATCTTCCATTGTGCCAGACTATTTCAACTTGGTCAGATGTATTAAATGGCAGGTGTCTGTGTCAAAGCATTCATACAACTCAACAACAAACTATGTGTCCAAGCAAATACCCTTGGCATGCATTGTGACTTCATTACCACCATTGCCATCGTTCTGGATCCAAATAGAGAATGTTGTAACGAAGCTTGGTCAACTCATTAGTAATGCCATGGAAGGATAAATAATGTTCCATCTGAATAATCCAGGCTTGTGGATCCAAGCCATCAAATTTGTTCACCTCGACTCGAGGAAGATGGGGGTCATGAGGTAGGGAGTTGGAATGAGAGTGTGAAGTTCGACTAGAGTCAACACTTTCAATATAGAGAGGTGGGTCAGAGGAGGTAAGGCTATGAAATTTGTTCATGAATTGTTGGAGAGTGAAATTGACTTCAACAATTTGGTTACTGAGTTGTTCTTGGATCCGACTCATTTTGGCATGAATGACAGGAATGTCATTATGCATTTTGGCCTGAAGGGCAGTAAGGTCAGTTCTCAATTTCTAATTGGTTTCTTCTTGGCGGGTGGGAGCCATGAGGGAATAAGGGGTGGTTCCATGAAAAAAGAATAAGCAAATAAGTGATATATATCATTGTGATCATGGCAACGAGAGGAAGCCAATGGGATAAGTGGGAAATAAGGGTATCGGGAAGGGTATGGGTCCACAAGGTAGAAAAAAAAGGGTTAAGAATGATAGGTATCACAATGATCAGGGTAAAAAGGCGAATCCAATGAGATAGGTCTCAGATAAGGGTACCGGAAGGACCCATATTTTTTTTTCTTTTACTCTTGTGGAGTTATACTCCTTATACTCTGATCTAGATAATACTACAGTGTCGAAATGCCCAAATTCTTAACAGGAAAAAATGTGTAGTAATTTCACAACCAGAATGAAGGAGGAAAGGTTGCGCGACAATAGATCTTGTCTATTCCTTTTTTCTTTTTTTTTCATCCCAAGGGTTAGGGTGTTCAGGGTTCCTACAAACAAGGGTTTTCCCTATGCCATAGCTCTCTGATATACGTGCAAGGTCGAACAGTACTACTCGACCCAATATCTCAGGGCACCAACTTGTTATCCATAATTCCTAGGGATAACTAAGGAGATGATGTCTTGAGCCCCTCAGGTTGTAGACATGGAGTACCGAGAGATAGCTTGACCAACAATGTCCACTTGCACAGACAAAGACCCACCTCGCCACCGCAGTTCCAGTTCCATCATGAGGGTATCCACCACATCAACTTGCTTTCAGAAGACATTGTGTCTTGCTCCATGAGGTACAAGCCAAGTATTATGGTGACGTTCATTTCAATCTTTGAGGCATTTGAGTTTGTTGCATTTCAAATTTCTTTTGATTATGTAACGTTTGCTTGGAAATTATGCTCTTTTCCTTGTTTCACCTTGGTGGTTGACATTATGCTTTAGTAAGTGGGTCGCCCTTAGGGATATGTTAGCTACTAGTAGGTCCTCTTGACGAATCATCTTTCCATTCTCAACCATACTTTTCACTTTCCACACTTCATCCCCTCATCTTCTTACCTTTTGGGATTTTCGGGTGTACTGACCCAAGAAGGGATTATCCCTCATTTCATGGGAAGAAGGGGATGAAGGCCCAGAGGCTTGTATTTGTAAAAAGATAAAAGCTAATCATGAACCTTCTATATGCTAGCCCAGGGATCCCAAGGTCAATTAAATGTCTCTCATAAGAAACTGATGGGACCCGTGAAAACAACTAATACAAAATGCCAACCAAGGTGGAGCATGTGTGGGCATTGTTTTTCATGCTTAGGTAGAAGCCCCACACATTGTCTTGAACTTGGAGAAGCCTGATGTGACCAAAGTAGAGTCAAGGTGGGCATTATTTTTCATTCTTAGGTAGAAGCCCCACCTTGTCTTCAACATGGAAACATCTTAAAAGAACAAAAGGGAAAAAACGGGCTTGGAAAAAGGTTGCATTGAAAACGAAGGTGCAACACACCCTCTACAACGACACCCATAAATGAGATACTATGATCCCTTGTATGTCATGAACCCCATGCCCAAAAGTCTTGCCCCCATCCACCTCATCTTCTACACATTGCTTAGAGGGGGGTTCCACTTGGGAAACACTCCTAAACTTGAGGTACGATTCACCCAATAGGTCGCTTTGTCAACCCTCCCATACCTAAACTTGGAAAATTGCATAGGGTCTTTGAGCACTTGTTTATTCTAATGAGGTGGTTTTAATGTACATGCTTAGATGGCTCTTTTATTGACTTGATTTACTTATCATGATGCATTTGACTTGACATCCTTGGAGGGCATATTCATTGTCTTTGTAGGACCTAGTTGGTGGACATATTTGGAAGAGCAAGCCTAGCTTGGGCTTGAAGCCCATAGGTTCGATACCATGGCTCGCACACTGGATGATGATGAAAACTTTTGGAGGCCATAGAGACACCTTGAAGGACCTCACCTATGTGCCTAATAGCCCAACGTATTTCCTTTGGAGGCCAAAACGTCACATTTGGAAGGCTTGACGTCTTATGGGGCTAGGGTTTGGGGTGGTGGATTGACTTGAAACTTGGCACGTTTTCATGGAAGGAGGCATGGCTTGAAGGAGAAAACCATAGTGCATGAGATGCAGGCCCTAGAAGTCCCAACAACTCCCATCCCCAACTCCAATGACTTCCAAAAAGTGCCAAAACATCACCTTAGAAGAGGGTTGACGTCACATTAAGGGTTTCTTATGTGCTTTTTTTAAATTTAAATTTGAATTTGATAATGTAAAGGGGAAAAGTAAGGGTTATTGACCCCTTACTTTGTGGTTACCCTAAATTTAAGTGGACAAACACTTTTAGGAGGATTTGTATAAATAGGGATTACTTCTATTTCATTTTGATGATAGCTCTCCCATTGTGAGAAGTTTCTTGGTTGAAATTTGCACCCTATTTGGAAAATCTCTCTTTCTACTTGCACTTGCTATGGTTTGTCTTGGCTATTGGATGAAGAAGTGATGTGATATATCTCTAGGAGCTTATTTCTTGCATTGTGGTGGATTTATCTTGGTAAAGAAGAAGTTTATCTTGTTAATGCTTGGATTAGGTAAGGGATCTCTCTCGTTATTGTTTTTCTTCTTGGTTACAAGGTTAATTATATAGAATTTTCGGGGATTATAAGGGCATAAAACCCCACTAATCCCATCATAATTTTCTTGGAATACTTTGTTGCATAAGGGTTTACTAGGAGAAGTAAAAGGGCTTACACCCTCCTAGTACTTCCTAGCTAGTCTTGCTTGCCTTGGGGAGTAAAAGGGCTTACACTCCTAAGGAGGTAGCATTGCTAGCTCATTCTTTTAAAGACTCCATAAACCAATAGCTAAAGGCACTAATATTTTTTGCATTGGAGAAATAAATCATTGCATTGGTATATGTGAAAACACGAGATTTTGAGATTGTCTAAATTGGAATTTATTCTATGTGCTTAAAGCTTTCTAAAGCCTCTAAGGCATCTTGTTTTGTCAATGACTTCTTGCTGCTGTAATAAAACAAATCTACATCCACTAGGGCTTCAGCAAACCCTTTATAACTTTCTAAATAACTCTCCTT
Organism: Picea glauca; assembly: GCA_000966675.3. Taxonomy (NCBI): domain Eukaryota; kingdom Viridiplantae; phylum Streptophyta; class Pinopsida; order Pinales; family Pinaceae; genus Picea; species Picea glauca. The sequence goes on from JZKD02S1703260.1 coordinate 261,008, forward strand.
TCAATCGCCAAAATTTGCTAACAAATTGCCCCTATAATCTACTAGTCTCAACGCACTTTTTGGGTGGTTTACTTGCTTGTTTTGTGGGTTAAAATTTTCTGTTGTAGAAATAGCTTTCTACAGCCATAAGGCTGATAAAATATCTTCTCCATACTTGTTTATAACAACCTTAGTTTATTGCTAAAGTCTTATGCTTTCATACTTGAGTTAAACTAGTGATTGCTAGCTTACCTCTTGCATCATTATTCTGACTTTTAGCATCTTGTTTAACAGCTCTAACAACCATTTACTTGCTGATATATATCTTTGTTGACTTCTGCAAATAGGGAAAACAATCTTAACTTGCTTGTCCACTTAACCTTAATCTTGCATACTCGTCTTTTCTTGTGTCTCGGGCAGGTACAATTATCGTTTACATGTACTCAAGTTTCTTGGCAACTATTAACCACTTCCGAGACTTATTTCCAAGCTATCTTCCACTTAGTATCTTGACCTATAGGGGAATCATTTCCATCCTCTCACTTTCCATCTCATTTCCCTCTAGGGTCACATGGGACTGCCCCCTTGTGTTGGATTCTTCATTCACTAAAGCGAAGGGAGTGTTTATGTGAGGTGACAATGGGTAAACTCTACCACCGTTGTCGCCATCTTGTGGATTGGGTTGGGATTTTTCCAACCTACAATTTGCGTGATAACATTTTGGCGTCATTGTCGGGGAGGATTTTGAATTCTCTTTCATGCCCTAATGAAAATTTGGCAAGCTCCCATCCCAAATCCTTTACCCCTAGCTTGCCCAAAGACTCCACTCGAAGGTCGATTCGCTTCCACCCTTGATGAGATTTTCATAAAGTTCATTTGACAACTCCATTGAGGTATTACCCTAAGTAATGGAACTATGGCCTCACGGGACTTACCATGGGCATTCCATAAGGTGTACCCTTCCATTGATCTTCAAAATATCCCTGGATATCCAAATCATTTCTCTAAGGAGTGGAGGGAAAGTTTCCCTAAATTTAATGGTGATCTAGCTCTAGCAGTCACCCATGTCGTGAATTATATGAAGTATGCTTCAAGATTAAATGTGCTACATGAAGATGTGTTGATGAAAATTTTTGTATCTTCACTAGAATCAAGTCAAAGGAGTTGGCTTGCACACTATTGTAATCCAAAAAGTATCCTATCTTCTATAATCTCATTGAAACATTTCTCATCCATTATCGACCAACTTCTCAAAATTTGCAAGATACTTTCCAAGAGCTCAAACACGATCTTTGAAGAGAAAGTTTTCTAGTGAATGACGAGAAAATAGATGAGGAATGGAAAATTGATGAAGAGTACCATCCAACTACTGCAAAATAATATCTCAATGATGAAGACCCAGATGAGACATCGATGTCTATTGTCCCGCTTGACAAAGTTGAAGTCTTTCAACCTTGCTTTCCTCCTACACGTGAAGTTGAAGAAGCAATTAGTCTCAACGATGAAGAATTTGAAGATCCAATTGAAGCCTCCCTAGCCTTAGTTCTTCATGCACATGAAGACAAAGAGATGGTCATTTTTAGTCACATTGATGGTCTTATGAAAGAAACATTGGATATGGTTGATGAGCATATAGACACTTTAATACAGACTGGGAGACACACATGGGATTTTGGTCATTTTGCTTTTTATAGAGACCCCATTTATGACATTGAGGGTAGCTCTCAAACAAAAGAGGTTGAGTTTCCATCTTCAAAAGACTGGTCTTCATGCGTACATGATTCAAATGTTTGGCATCTAGATGATGATATGGTTATATATTTGTTCTATCCATTTAAGGACAACTTGTCGCAGCATTTTCAAGGCGATTTTCAGTCATCCCTTGGGAGTTGTGATGCAGATCCATTTTGGGGTACAAACTTGTTCTATGAGGACTTTCAACCACCTTCATCCTCAATTTTAGATGAACACCATGACTTGGCCATCCCAGAGGAATCAAAGGCTCACTCTACAAAGCGAAATTATTTTCATCTTGGGGATTTTTACGAGGATTAGTAGATGAAGAGGCAACGTTTCTCTAGACTTGAGCATGTCCCTTACCTCATATCTTATTATCATGGGAATAATGGGGTCTTCTTGGGATCTCTCATGTCTTCTCAGTCTTCAGGAAGCAATGATCATGCTAATGGGGATGAAGATGAGCCATCGTCTACATATGGTATCCCTCTTCAAAGATGGATTGATCAAGCTTGTGGCTATCCTTTCAGGCATGATTTCCTCGATGATCAGAATTGTGGCTACTCTTTTCAACAAGATTTCCTCCCTCCCACCCATCTCCATGAGTTTCATTTCAATATTGATTATATGTCTACTTATGCTCATGATTATTATGTGCTCAACTTATCCTTGTTGTATTGCATAATTAAGCACAATAGGAGACACCTTGATGAAATGATGAATAGATGGTTGCACTAGTTGTATGACTTCACCTGACATCACCTATCACCTGATCTTCAGGGCCCCACGACCCTAGGTAAGTAGGTAGGTCATCTTGCTTTCCTTGCATTTGCATCTTGATTTCTCATGGTGGTTTAGTTGCAATTTGTTTTTCATTTTTCTCTACTTGCATATTGAGTTCATCACATTATATGTTTAGTTTTAAAAATTTTGAAAAAATGATTTTTTTTTCTAGATTAGTTGTTATTTTGAGATTTGATATATATGGACGAAGGGTGATAAAATCACCCTAGATTTTGAAGTTTTATGTTTCAGTGTAGGCACGGGTCCACCAGGAGATGATGTTGTTCTCATGCAATCTACGACGAGTACATGTCCCCAAGTAGGAGCAAGATGTTATCCCCAATTCATAGGGATAACTAAGGAGATGATGTCTCAAGGCTCTCAAGTTGCAGACATGGAGTATCGAGAGACAACTTGACCAACAATGTCCACTTACACAGACATAGACCCACCTCGCCACCGCAGTTCCAGGTCCATCATGAGGGTATCCACCACATCAACTTGCTTCCGGATGACATTGGGCCTTGCTCCATGAGGTATAAGCCAGGTATTATTGTGAGTGTAATTTCAATATTTGAGGCATTTCAATTTGTTGCATTTTAAACTGCTTTTGATTATGTAATGTCTGCTTGGAAATTATGCTCTTTGCCTTGTTTCACCTTGGTGTTTAACATTTCTCCCTAGTAAGTGGGTCACCCTTAGGGATAGGTTTTCAACTGGGAGGTCCTCTTGATGAGTCATCGTGCCATTCCTGACCATACTTGTCACTTTCAACACTTCATTCCCTCATCTCCTTACCTTTTGGGAATTTAGGGTGTACTCGCCCAAGAAGGGATTGCCCCTCATTTCATGGGAAGAAGGGGTTGAAGGCCTAGAGGCTTGTAGGTGGAAAAAGATAAAATCAAATCATGAACCTTATAGATGCTCGCTCAGGGATCCTGAGGGCAATGAAATGTCTCTCATAAGAAACAGATGGGACTCATGAAAATAACTAATACAAAATGACAACCAAGGTGGAGCATGTGTGGGAACTGTTTTTCATGCTTACATAGAAGCCCCACACATTGCCTTCAACTTGGGGAAGCATGATGTGACCAGGGTAGATTCAAGGTGGGCATTGTTTTTCATGCTTAGGTAGAAGCCCCACCTTGGCTTCAACCTGGAAACAACTTAAAAGAACAAAAGGAAATAAATGGGCTTGGAAAAAGGTTGAAATGAAAAACGAAGGCGCACCACACCCTCTACAAAGGCACCCATAAATGAGATACTACAATCCCTTGTATGTCATGAACTCCATGCCCAAAAGTCTTTCCTCCATCCACCTCATCTTATACACATGACTTAGAGGGGGGTTCCACTTGGGAAACACTTCTAAAATTGAGGTACAATTCACCCAATATGTTGCTTTGTCAACCCTCCCATACCTAAACTTGGTGAATTGCATAGGGTCTTTGAGCACTTGTTTATTCTGATGAGGTGGTTTTAATGTACATGTTTAGATGGTTCTTTTATTGACTTGATTTACTTATCATGATGCATTTGAATTGAGATCCTTGGAGGGCGTATTCATTGTCTTTGCAGGGCCTAGTTGGTGGACAAATTTGGAAGAACAAGCCTACCTTGGGCTTCCTTGGGGCTTGAAGCCCATAGGTTGGATACCATGCCCCACACATTGGACGATGATGACAGCTTTTGGAGGCCACAAAGACACCTTGGAGGAACTCACTTATGCCCCTACTAGCCCAAGATTTTTCCTTTGGAGGCGAAAACATCACATTTGGAAGGCTTGACATCTAATGGGGCTAGGGTTTGGGGTGATGGTGTTGATTGAATTGACACTTGGAACATTTTCATGGAAGGAGGCATGGCTTGAATGAGAAAACCCTAGCGCATGAGAAGGAGGCCCTATAAGGCCCAATGACTTCCATCCTCAACTCCAACGACTTGCAAAAAGTTCTTAAACGTCACTCTAGAAAAGGGATGACGTCACATTAGGTGTTTATTATGTGCATTTTTTAAAGTTAAATTTGAATTTGATAATGTAAAGGAGAAAAGTAAGGGTTGTTGACCCCTTGCATTGTGGTTACCCTAAAGTTAAGTGGACAAACAGTTTTAGGAGGATTTGTATAAATAGGGATCACTTATATTTCATTTTGATGATAGCTCTCCCATTGTGAGAAGTCTCTTGGCCAAAATTTGCGCCCTATTTGGGAAATATCTCTTGCTATGGTTTGTCTTGGCTATTGGATGAAGAAGTGATGCACTATCTCTCTAGGAGCTTATTTCTTGCATTGTGGCAGATTTATCTTGGTAAAGAAGAAGTTTATCTTGTTGATGTTTGGACAATGTAAGGAATCTCTCTTGTTATTGTTTTTCTTCTTGGTCATAAGGTTAATTAGCTAGAATTTTTGGGGAGTATAAGGCATACAACCCCACTAATCCCATCATGCTTGTCTTGGAATACTTTATTGCATAAGGGTTTACTAGGAGAAGTTAAAGGGCTTACACCCTCCTAGTACTTCTTAGATAGTATTGCTTGCCTTGGGGAGTTAAAGGACTTACACCCCCAAGGAGGTAGCATAGCTATATCATTATTTTAAAGACTCCATAACCCAATAGCTAAAGGCACTGATCTTTTTTGCATTGGAGAAATAAAACATTGCATTGGTATATGTGAAAACACAAGATTTTGATATTGTCTAAATTGGAATATATTCTATGTGATTAAATATTTCTAAGGCCTCTAAGGCGTCTTGTTTTGTCAAGGACTTATTGCTGCTGTAATAAAACAAATATACAACCACCAGAGCTGCAACAAACCCTTCATAACTTTCTAAATAACTCTCCTTTCAACTGTCAAAATTTGCTAACAAATTGCCCCTATAATCTACTAGTCTTGGTGCACTTTTTGGGTGGTTTACGAGTTGAAATTTTCTGTTGTAGAAATAGTTTTCTACAACCATAAGGATGATAAAATATCTATGCAATACTTGTTTATAACAACCTTAGTTTATTGGTAAAGTCTTATGCTTTCATACTTGAGTTATACTAGTGATTGTTAGCTTACCTCTTGCATCATTATTCCGACTTTTAGCATCTTGTTTAGCAGCTCTAACAACCATTCACTTGCTAATATATATATCTTTTGACTGCTTCAAATAAGGAAAACAAGATTAACTTTCTTTTCCACTTAACCTTAAGCTTGCATACTCATATTTTGTTGTGTCTCGGGTAGGTACAATCATCGTCTGCAGGTACTTAAGTTTCTTGGAAACTATTAACCACTTCCGAGACTCATTTCCAAGCTATATTCCATTTAGTATCTTGACCTATAGAGGAATCATTTCCATCCTCTCACTTTCCATCTCATTTCCCCTTGGGGTCACCCGAGACTCCCCCCTTGTGTTGGATTATTCCTTCACTAAAGCGAGGAGAGGGTTTATCTAAGATGACAGTGGGTAAACTCTCCCACTATTGTCGCCATATTGTGGATTGGTTTGGGCTTTTCCCAACCTACAATTTTCATGATAACACAACTAAGGAGGCTAGACCGTACCCTTAGTTGTACTACTCGATTGCTCAAGTACTAGAGAGTATCTTCTCGAGTGTTGTTCTTGGTTGCACTATAATAGTCAGGCGATCGATCAATTGATATATGGTTGGTTTCAAGATACCTAGGGGGCTCTCGATATACCATAGGTACTTGGAAGAGCAAGTTCATATACATGTGTCGTCTAATGTGCTACCACTCGAACTAGTACCAAAAAGAGTTACAAGGGTGTCCAACAATGTGAGCTTAAAAACCTCTTGTATTTCTTGCGTGTATTCTTCCCCGACTACGGATTTATGCATTGAATGACATATCATTATAGTTTAAAGAGGTTGGAACACATCTCTACCCTGAAGAAAAAAATTAACCCATAATTCTTGACATGGAAAGTGCTCTGATATCACTTGTAAGGTACCAGATGTAATATAATATGCAGAAACAAGAATATTCATAAGATATCAATGGAACATCAAAATATGAGAGGAACAACACCAAAAAAATACATTTATTCAAAGAAAGCAATGTTCACTTGCCTCTTCAAGGGGGCAACCTCCAACAGAGTAGAGCTCTATTACAATAATTCTCAAGCTATCTCATGCCTCCTACTCTTATTTATACTAATTTTATCTTCTAAAGAACATTCTTGAGGAATATATTTCTAGAAGCGGAAACTTCTATTAAGTCTTCTTACATTGACTTGTTCACATTTATTAAATAGGCCTTACTAACTAATGTCAACCTTTATTACATGGAAAATATATTCAGGTCTTATTAATTAATATTGACCTTTATTACATGGAAAACATATTATTCGATCTACATGAGGGGTTAGGTCCCTAACATGTATTTCTGCATACAGGACCAACCACCTCATACTATCACTTTTCATTCACTATTACTTAATTCCCAGGAACATATATCATTTTAAGAATGTCATCTTTTCTCCTCCTGTTGTATGAAATAAGAAATGTTTTCTCTATCAATTTGAAATGGATATTTGACAACAATGTTATATTTTGATCAATAAAAAAATTATGGTCAAGGGAAGATTTTGAAGGGGATATATTTCAACGTGATTGTTTTAATGAATTATGTTTGGATGAAATTATATATGTATTTTGGAGAATGATTGATTGTTAAGGGCCAATTACCCCATACTCTCATTTTACATTAATCATTCCTAGTTACCAAATTTCATTTTCATTTTAGTCCATATCTCTTCCCCCTGATACATAAGCAATTCCAAAGTTTTTTTTCGGAAATAGACAGTGGATATGCTAGCAGTTAATGGAGAGATATTTGACATCACATGCAAGAGATGATTATTGGAAAACATTGAAATATTGGCTAATGGTTGATGTTTGGTGTGTGCTATTTTTGAACATGTGTCACTCTTTCCCTGCCATCTATATTCACTTTCGAGACATTATAAAGCCTCTCATACTCCCAATTGCATTGTAATTCCCATCTTCCTAAATAATAATCAGATGTATGAGGTGGTGAAGCATTTCAAAGAAGATATGAAAGTTTGTCTTGAAGTGCCCTTTCCTTTTATCCCTGGTTGTATGCATGCTTGCTTGTTGATCAAGTCGAATCTATTTCTAAAACTATGTTAATGCAAATGGTATTGATGTTTCACTTGTTATTGTATGCATACTCTAATTTAGCCTTATAATTTATAAAAGATATTTTTCAGTAGAGTCTGTTATCAAACAAATCGATAAGTGCGGACACAAACCGATCTCCCTAACTTGCACAGGAAGCTAGAACAAAACAAGACAAAACACAAACTTCACCTTAGACTTCATTGTCATATAAACTAGTTTAGAGAGGTACAAGTGACATACCTATTAAACGACGCTTGATCCTCGCTAGTGTCGTCCTTGTAGCTCCTTCTTTGAGTTTACGGGATGGTGAACCTGTTTAAGAAGCACAAACAAACAAAGAGAGAGAGCACAAAGATATATATATTCCAATGAATTCTATGTATACGATCAAGGAGTTATACAATAAAGCTAGGACACCTTTATAGGGAAGAAATGTATTGATGCATTATATTAAATGGAAAGTGGAGAATACAACCCATGCCTTGATGTTGCAAGGTCCCTTTCAATGGCTCTTTTCTCCAACACTGTAATGTCCCCCACCTCT
>JZKD02S1703260.1:271413-302931 GCA_000966675.3 Picea glauca
TGAATATATTGTGATCTCCATGTGTTGATGAATCTTGTATACACTTAAAAACTCAATAAATTAGTAGTAGTTAGTGATTCCAAGAAAGAATTTGGCTTGGGATCATTACAAACACACACACCTTTTCTCCAATGCCTTTGATGAAGAAGATCCACAATCTGACTTAAATAACTAAAACAAAGCTCTCAAGTATAATCTGTAATAGAACTCTTCATACATATGCAAGCCTTTACAAACCTTAGCCTTTTCAACCTTAGCCTTTTCCGTGAGAGATCCTTCTTTATATAGGGTGAAAGAGGGATGGATGAGGAGATTAGGACGATCCCACTAAATCAGAGAAGTGAGTAATATACAGACAGATCATAGGCCACCTCATCTTCTAGAAGATTCCCTTCTAGAACATTCGTGAATTTTGACTTTTCCCTTGCTTAAGAATCGTCACACCCAATGCATAGGCAGCCTACGATGACGCCACAGTCCATATTTGGTGCAGAGTGTGATGATCAAGCATCATCTCACCCCAAGCATATATCAAGATGCGACGATCTTCCTTGTCATAGTTTTTGAGGGAGGAAAAGCAAACCACTTTTCTCATGGAGAAAGTCTCTTTTAATGTTTTCAGGGAAAATGTAAGTGAGTTAAGCACATGTCGTCAGTTGATCACTGGGGTGACCAAAATAATGTGTAACATAGGTAGCCATGGCAGAGGAAACAAAGGTAGAGGAAGAAGGCCAAATAATTTTTGGCAAGGGCGAAGCAAAAGACTTTGATTTTCCCTTCATTTTGATGTTGATTCATAAGAGTTTAATCAACTCTTATAGACGGGTTTCCTAAAATTAGTCGAACAAAGAGCCTTTCAACATCCTCCTCCACTTGAAGGACCACCTTTGCGACCACATCCTAGAATCTATGGCATACCAGTACACCTACATGTGTCCTTACCACCTGAGATCCCAACCAATGATGGCTAGAATGATGTTGTACATCCTCCCAAAGTTAAAGCTCATGGATGGCCCACAATGTCAATTGTCATTACCTCCTCCTCCACCTAAGTTACCTGCCCTACACATTGCATCAGAAGTATCTCGTTCTCATTCAACTCAACCACTGAAAAAGGTTTAAGTCCCTTGCCCAAGAGCTTGAACCTTCCAAAGGGAAACAATCGACCAATTTTGTAAAGTCTGACAAATTTGAAGCATCCTCACACTCAATCACCCCACATTCACAACATCTTGGACATGATGATGGACACACCCCTTTTGAATATATGCACCCAGACATCAACAATTAAAGGTAAAATGCTTATTAAGGCAAATTCACAAATGCCCAAGGTAACATATTCAAAAGAAAGTGGACAGAGGCATATTTATGATTTTGTGATGTTTTTTTTTTTTTTTTTGTTGGCAGAATCGACAACTCGTGGTTCGCGTACTCACGTGACACGAGGTTGATTCCTGTCTGCTACCTCTATAACCTCCAAGTGCGTCCACACAGCCCACAATCATGGGGCACGAGTAAATCAAGGTGAGAATCAAACTTGAGACATCATTTTTACATATTTTCTTCCATTTACACAACACTTGCCAATCGGTATACACCCATGCGGGCCAATCGGTATATACCTCAACATTTAACACAAGTCGCAACGAATCTAATCACCCAAACATTTATTCATTAACATTTTTCCAAGGCGCAAGGAGATCCAAACACTTAATCATCTATACATCAATGTTATCCCATAGCACAAAGAATAAACATCAATTATAATTTCATGGCACAAGTAATCTAATTACCAAACCAGTCATAAATCACATTATGTTCATGGAGAATGAGAATCTATCTACTCAATTAAAACATGTATCACCTCAATTTAATGGCGCAAGAGAAGTTTGTCTACTAAGCAATCATAAACAACATGTATAACTGCGTAAGGGTAAACTAATTTCTAGACTATCATACGACAGCATGCTTGGAGGCGTAAGAGATTCCATTACGAAATCATACATCAAGTAAATGAAGCAACCCCACCTGACAATACATTCCAACATCAACTCGACTATATAAACACATATCAAATTAATTGACGCAATATTGCCTAAGAAGCATTCTGGCACTAGCCCAACTATAGTTTACATACATCGACCTCGCCATAAAATTGATGGGACAACCAAAAGTTTCCTATTACATCCCAAAAATACAATAGCCTTTTTAAAGCATCCCACCATCAATCTATCCTTTATCCCTTCCTGAAATGAGGTATCATATATAATTGTCAAATGGAATAAAGAATACCCGTCATGTCCTTTAATAAAAAGTCTATTTCCTTTATCACATTGCTTGGTTTTACCTTATAACTAGAAACATAAAGAATGATAACTTAAGTCTTCATCACCTGAGATTGGAGTATCTTAGTAATATTGCCTAGCTTGGTTTATCTTCTAAACATATCACAAAACCACCCTGACTCGAAGTCTTCATAACATGAATCTCGATCGATTTAATAATAATCTTGATAATACTATTAATACATAATTAGTTGAAGGTAATGCTAAACGAGGTTTCCTTAAACCTGTCTTAAGTTAATTTTAGACTATTTAAAATTATTAGAGCTATAAATCACAATTATTATGAATAGGTAACATTATCTCGTTTCAATGCCCAAAGTAAATCACTTAAATTTCATTAATCCGTAAGCAAAATTGTGGAGGGCAACATTTAATAAAAGTTTCTTGATACAGGGAGCGATCTAATGAGAGTAGCACGAAATCCCGAGGAAGGTGATATGATAAGATCCAACACGAAATTAGTTGGCAGGCAAAAGAAGGTGCAAATACCGACGATTTCACTGGTAGGCAAAAGAAGTGATTTCGCTGGCAGTAAAAACGTTTTTTTTTTCTTTCTGCAAGGAGCCAAGGTAACACTGGCAGTCAATGATTACATGGGCCGTTATTTGACAGTCGATAAAGGAAATCTAGATGAGGAGGAATCATGGTCCAATAGTTAACATGCAGAGGTAAATGATATTTTGAAATTTCCCTCCCAAGAACACGACAAGTACCAGCTCGAACCAAACGAATTAATGGTGAGCGATCTGAATTCTGTGTCTGTATTCTTGACATTGCACTCCACAATATAACGTGTCTGTATTCTGGACATTGCACTCCACAATATTAACGGCGTTGTTACCCGCACCCTGAACATATAAATACCACCTACACTTGATGTGGCATTCCCATTCAGAAATCAGAGGTTCCTCCTCTCTTACAGAGGAGTAGATGGATTTACATTCAGCAAGGCAGAGACCACCTCAGTTTATAGACCTTGCTAATCTTTTAGAAAAAGAACATTCGATAGAAGAGACGACATGGACATGAAGGAGCAGAGTCTTTATATCGATTCTCAATATGAACCTAAGACAGACCTCGAATCCTCCGAGATTAACACACCTCATCTTGCAAGTCGCGGTAAATCATATCATTCAATCTTATTGTGTACGTTGTATATGTCTATACGAACATTAATACACTAATAAATAAAAATATTGAAATTGTTGCAGATCCATGGTACCTGTGTGCTGGGCGAAATAAATTGCAACGCAGATAAAACATTTTAAAACACAGAGGTAACCAGATCCAAGTGTTGGGCGATTTTTCTCCCACGCAGGGGTGAAATATCTATCAAAGTTGCAGAGAAAACGTTTTTGAAACGTAGAGGTAACCAGATCCGAGCACTGGTGATTTTCTTTTGCTTGAAGCAAAGATAGCTTGCTAAAGTGTAGAGAATCGGAAGGGGAAAAACACTGAGTAAAACAACGGTGAAATCGTTGAGCAAGGAAGTAAATCTTTGCTGAGTAGATGAAATGTAACACAGGGTTTGCAAGAGATTGGATGAAAGGAGGTTTTCCTTGGCTGGGCAAAATGCATGCATAGGCGCAGAGATAAATGAAGGTTTGTAATGCTCGGTGTAAATTAAAATGCTGAGGTGAATCAAGTGGAAACACCAAGAAGGGAAAACGCAGAGATGGAAATGCCGAAGGAAAAAGGGAATTGACAAAATTTGCATAGGGTACATCTGAAATGGAAATGCCGAAGGAAAAAGGGAATTGACAAAATCATTTTTAAACTAAATACATCTTACAAAAATGCCCCGGACCATCAATATTCTAGATACATCTCACCGAAAAATACATGTTGCAACCAAAGTTCATTCAGCGAAGTTTAAAACTTTTACATCTTAAATCTGAATACAATACAATACAATACTCAATAACATACTCTAGCAGACGACAAGAAGTCGAAGATGTTCTCCCGCGTTTGTGCTCCGTCTATCTCCCTGCTTGCTAACTGTGAACACTTCACCATTACTTCCCAGCCAACGCTAAGGGTACTCTTCTTCCCCCTTAGCCCCCCAAGCTGCAAAGGGGTCACACACAACCACAACCAGAATACTCTAGCTCCTAGCTCGTGTTGCAATGTAGAGCTACCACTCTCTTTCTAGAGTTGGGTATCCCAATTCTCACAAGTAAAACCAATCAAAATTTCTGCAACATAACCTTACACCTACCAATCATGCTCCATTCCTCCTCTCAACCATTTCTTTTATATTTTTTCTTAGTGACAACTTGCCATTTGCATATTTAATTAAGAATTATTTCCCCCATACACTTGTCACTTGTTCCCTTAATTGCACTAATAAATCCATATTTTAATTAAATTAATTGTCAATTTCTCTCACCCAACCTAAAAGTGCTCCTAAAATCACTCCTAGATGTCCCTTTATTCCCTCTATTTCCCTTTTAATGAGTGATGCCTTTCTAAAATTGAGTTGTGTTTAATTTAGGAAAGTTCTTTAGTTAGGCTAGACTAGATACCTTTCTATGCTTACACATTTATGCTTTATTCCTTTCTCAACTAAAATTTTAATTTAGTATTTACTTGCACAAGTGTATTAATCATTCCTTAGGATTTATTTTTATTTTCAGTGATTCTTAATTTGATTTAATTTATCCCCTCAACATTTAATTTAAATTTTTTAGTTTTTAGTCTTCTCACTCACTTAGACTTAGGCTTAGTTAAATTTTTATTTGCAAACGCCTAGACACTTAGGGATTATACTTGATTAAATTCATTCTTTAGTTAATTAATTAATCAATTAATTAATCAGGAAGGTGTTCAAGATTTTAAGGTTTAACACTCGCTCAAGTTTTCTAGGCCACCTAGATTCATTGACTCAATTTTTTGTATACCGCGATGTGCCCTTCAAGACACATTCCATGCTCCAAGAGTGCCACTCGCCTTTGACTCAAATTTTAATTACACGACGTGCCCTTCAAGACGCACTACGTGCTCCAAGGGTGCCACTCGCCTTTGATTGGTTTTGGTAGTTTTCCAACCCTTGGAGTCAATACTCCATTCAAGCGACCTTGTGAAAGACTGAGTGCCTTTAAGGAATAAGGACCCTGCTTATTGCACGCCCCTTAGAATCTTCGTGAGCGACTGTCTCAGTTTTCCCTTACGACATCATGGATCTCTCGAACTAGGTAATCATTACCCTACAATTCGAGTCTCAACGAGAGTGCTAGTAGGCTGTGACAGGGATGCTACCACACCTCTCCCTCAATATTTGATTGTTGTGAATGGACTCTTTACTCCTTATGTGAGTTTAATTAGCAAATAATTGTCAGCTTGCATCCATCAACAAAAAAATTGTCAATGATCCATAAACAACATCATAATATACTCGATCATATGTCACATATGCATGAATAAAAATACCCAAACCAACACAATCCACTCCCTGACTCGATTAGGAGTCCAAGGAGGTCCATTGATTTCATCAACATCCTCAAACTGTCAAGTGTCCTACACACTTAGGGAAAACTCGTCAATAGCATCTGTCAATACATAGATATCAAATAACATAACATCATAATCATCAACATCATCATAAGAATCCATAAGCGAATAAGCAACCATATACTAAAACCAGATCACTTGCACGCAAGTGTCCTCAAAGAATAAGTCAAGTCATGTGCATGCAAGAGCGGGATGTTACACCCCCTCTTGTTTTAAACTTCGTCCTGAAGTTTCACTGTATATATGTAGTAAATGAAGCATCTGACAAGATCTAAATGTCTAACAATCAAACAAAAATGGAAACTGTTGGCACATATCATATGCGTCCTCCCAGGTAGTCGAGTGTGGACTATAATTGTCCCATTGGACCTTGACCTGATCAACTGTTCGACGCTGTAGCTGTCAAATGCGATGGTCCATAATGCGGATTGGCTCTGCCTTGAGTGCACCCTCGTCTGACACCATCACTCGTAAAGAAACTAAAAGGGTGCCATCTTAATGGTACTTTGATAGCTATTGTTGTACGCAAACTCTACTAGTGGCAAGAACTCTTCCCAACGCTTATGTTGGCCCATTATGTACACACATAACACATCTTCCAAAATTTGGTCCGTTCTTTCTATCAACCCATTTATCTCAGGGTGATACGCTGTACTAAAGTTAAGTTGGGTTCCCAAGGCCTCTCAGAAACTAGTCCAAAATCGTCCTGTAAACACTGATCCTCGATTGGATATGATCTTCTTAGGCACACCATGCAATCTCACAATATCACTGATAAAAACTCTAACTATGTCTGGCACCTAATACATCGTACGCACAAGGATAAAATGTGCACTCCTCATCAGAGTGTCTACTACTATGAAAATCAAGTCATGCCTCCTTGCCATTAGTGACAATCCAAAAATAAAGTCCATCGAAATGACCTCCCATTTCAATTTCGGAATAGCACGTGGCTGTAGTAATCCTGCCGGATGTTTATGTTCAACCTTCACTTGCTGACATTCTAGACATCTTGCCACGTAGTTGGCTATGTCCACCTTCATTCGTTTCCAGAAGAATAAGGGTTTAAGGTCTGCCATCATCTTTGTGACTCTTGGATGCGCCATGTACACTACTCCATGAGATTCGTTTAAGATCAAACTTCTCAACTCGTCGTTAGGCGGTACATAAATTTGGTTGATATACTTCATTAATCTGCCGTTGTTCATAGTAAATCCCTCAAATTTTGGTACCAACATGGTCTCTTGTTCGATATTTTCCTTAACCTCTTTATACCAGTCATCATTACATTGTATAGTTAAAATATTTTCATGAAGATTTGTCTGAAGAGGTATCACTGAAAATATGCGTGGTCTCCGACTCAACGCATCTGCCACTCTGTTCATTGTTTCTTTTATGTACGTAATCTCAAATCATACTTGCTAAGAAGTTCTGACCAACGCCTTTGTCACGCATTCAAGTCACTTTGCGTAAAAATGTGCTGCAAACCACAATGGTCTATTTTTAGTTCAAATTTACGTCCAATCAGGTAGTGCCTCCACACTCTCAGGGCATACACAATGGCCAACAACTCCAAATCGTGTGTCACGTAGTTCTCCTCATGCTTTCTTAACTTCCTTGAGATGTAAGCGATCACTCGAACGTCTTGCATCAAGACTATGCCTACGCCTTCCTTGGATGCATCTGTGCATACGAAGAAGTCCTCATCCATGTCAGGGACCTTTAGTATCGGCGATGTCGTCAACAACTCCTTGAACCTTCGAAATGCTTTCGCACATTTCTCTGTCCATACAAACTTCTTTCTTTTCTTCTGCAGTTTTGTAATTGGATTTGCTATCTTCGATGAACTATCGATAATATCCAGCTAAGCCCATGAAGCTACATACTTCCGGTACGTTTGTCGGTGCGTGCCATTCCATACTAGCCTCTATCTTTGTTGGATCCACAACGATGCCTTTGTCGGAGACAACATGCCCTAAATAATGAATCCTCAATTGATAAAATGAGCATTTCGACAGTTTCCTGTATAATTTGTTTTCTCATAAACACTGTAATACCAAGCGCAAATATTCATCATGTTCTTCTGTCATCCGAGAATATATCAAAATGTCATCAATGAATACTTGAAAAAACTTGTCCAAGTACTCCCATAACACCCCATTCATCAAGCTCATGAATACCCCTAGGGCGTTTGTCAGTTCAAACGGTAAAATGGTAAACTTGTAATGCCCAAAACTCGTCTTGAATGCGGTTTTAGGAATGTTTTCCTCCTTGATCTGTAACTGGTGATATCCCGATCTCAAGTTGATCTTCGAAAACACCGTCGCTCCCTTCATTTGATCAAACAAATCGTCTTTTCTTGGCAACAGACACTGGTTCTTGATCATTGCCTTGTTTAATTGACGGTAGTCAATGCAGAGTCTCCATGACCCATCCTTCTTCTGTAAGAAAATAACAGGCGTGCCCCAAGGTGACACACTTGGATGTATAAGTCCTAGGTCCAACAACTCCTTCAGTTTCATTTTCAACTCCTGTAACTCAGGGGTCAACATCCAATAAGGCATTCTTGCTATTGGTTCGTTCCAGGTTTTAGGTCGATGGTAAATTTCAGCTCTCTTTCGGGCGACAAACCTGGTAACTCTGCTAGGAACACGTCCACAAACTCTCGTACTACCAAAAGGTTTTCTAATCCTTCCGCCACGCCCTTGTCGTTTAGTGCTAGGATTGCATATAACTTTCATACTTTGCTCATACTCTTCCGTAGCTGTAGGGAAGAGATGAACCTTATGGAAAATCCCTGGTTTCTTCCTACAATCACTCGTCTATGTCCCTCATCATCGGTCAAACTCAACTGTTTCGTCTTATAGTTGAGTATCACATCATGTGATTTCAACCAGTCCATACCGATCATGAAATCATAAGATCCTAAGATCATGACATACATGTTGGTCTTTGTTACAAAATCTCCCAGGTTGAGGCTACAGTCCGTAAGCTTTCCTCCAACCTTCTACTCGGTTCCTGAAGCCATTTCCATGTAGCTAAAATTGTCATGTTCGACTTCCTTTACCTTAATTCTTTTTAGCGTTGCACCAGAATTAAAGCTCTCTATAGCATCAAGATATATCAAAATACTAAAGGTCTAGTCAACGATGGTACCTGAAATCTCGAGCACAGTATACTGGTGCTCAGCCTGGCAGTTATTCACCACTGCATGAATCCGGTGGGCCTTGCCCAAATCTCCTACTGTAGTGTGTTCGGATGACCCGGCTGCTCTGGCCCTCTCATCCGAGCAGTAACATTGGTAATGTGGCTCTCCACATGTTCAACATCCTCAAGAGTTCCCTTTGAAATTCCACTTTGATAAACTATTTTCAATGGACTCCACCCCGATATGGTGGCAGTTAGATCCAATAGTGGTAGATCTGCTACCTCCATGCTCCAATGGATGGACAACTCTGATCAGTTCAAAGTACATCTTCTATGGGCATCATATCCTACACCAATGAAGGGTCAGGATCTATTTGTTGCTTCGATCCAATGACTGCAACTCCTTCAAGATCGAAACATAGT
Source organism: Picea glauca (assembly GCA_000966675.3). Taxonomy (NCBI): domain Eukaryota; kingdom Viridiplantae; phylum Streptophyta; class Pinopsida; order Pinales; family Pinaceae; genus Picea; species Picea glauca. The sequence continues at coordinate 280,839 of JZKD02S1703260.1, forward strand.
TTTTCAAAGAGACCTTCCATCTAACGGTCGAGATCATCTCACCACTTCAAATCGACGACTACAATTCCATCCTCTCAAAATACAAGATTTCTGCAGGCTAACGGTCTAATCTTGGACTTAGTCATTCAAGGAGATATTACAAGCCTCTTATAATTTCTTAATAGGCCTTCAGGGACTCTGTAGTCCATTTCTATACTGGATAAGACATTTACTCTTGGATTTTATCATTCATCTCTTAGTTCTTCTTTCCTAGATTCCTTTCACAGGAAACACATCGCAACAGAAAACCTATTGCACACATAGGTAGCTCATTCACACGTTTACATTCTTTATTTTAGGACGATACAAAATGGTCTTATCATTCAAGATAGAGTACATGGTTTTCTTGTTCAGGTGTGCAATACACATGAAATTCCATACAAATGCATTATCATTCAAGTACACAGAATTGAATAGTTTACATAATTCACAACACAAGCACTTGCACACTATACATGGATTCCTTTCATACTGTACTAGAATATCTATCTCTTCAAGACAACATTCGTGGAGAAAAAATTATTTATGTTGTTATATCATTACTCAAATACACAAACTTGTAATGAGTAATCAGTCCATTCATCACACAAGCATACACATTCATGAATACAATTACAATCAAGCTTACCGTACATTTCAATTCCAATACACATGAATATGAGATACTTATCTAGTTAAAGGTTGCCTCTAGCCAACTAACTATGGGTGTTTTCCTTTCCACCCAACCACAGGCCCTGCATGCTCAATCAATTTGGTTGCAGGCCACCCCCGTGCCAAGCCATGACATCATCAAGGAATTCTCTGCGATTACTTGTGCATTCTCTTGCAATAACTCTATTTTCCCGAATCCCAAACACACACCTTCTCTTCTCCAGACGTGAACCTATTCTTTGTCTTCCCTCGTCCCTTCATCTCTTGCACACCCCACACCAGAAAGTACTCGACCTCCCCTCTTCCTTCTGCCAGAATGAACTTCGTGGGTCAATCTTGGACTATATAATTGGTGCTTTGTTGTAACTTTGGCTGGTAGCCTCTGTTGTCCTAGCTATATTTTCCATATCTGCATTCATTAGGGTGGTTGGTTGTTCAACTACCAACCCCTTCCTATTAACCGTTTGGCTTCAACTGCAAGTTAGATTAAATATGATAATTTCCTTCACATTATTCACCAAGGTGGCTTGTGTTATGTATATATGAACTCCCTTCCTGCCCCCTCGCTAATCCCTCTGATGGTATTATGGCCAATACTCAAGGATTCACCCCCACAGTCAGTGTTTGACATTTTCAATTAATCATTAATACATTTACATTGTTTGCATGCCATAGCATGAAAATCATTAATTACAGTTAATTACATATAATCATAGGTTTAGAGAGGGGGTGCTACAATGCCTCACATAGAAGTGAGCTAGGATTTATGTGAATCCCAAAATATTCAATAGCCATGAAGCATATAGAGGATACATGGCCCAATAAATTCAAGGATGAAGTATAGAGTCTTTGATTGAGCATAACTATGGATGGAGTTAACCCGTATTCCCTCCAAAACACCATCTATTCTATTTGGCCAGTGGTAGTGATCAATAGAAATACTCCCCCATGGTTGTCCATGAAGAATGAACTGTCTCTTATAGTCATGGGTAGAAGACAAGTGAAGAGAATGGATGTCTACCTCCAACCACTGATCAATGAATTTAAATAATTATGGGAGTAAATACATGTATATGATGTATCAAGACCCATCCTAATGGAGAGGTATTTTACATGGTATGGAATATGTGCATACACCATGCACAATTATCCTGGACTAGGAGTTTGCTCCGGTAAACATGCTCATCGATTTGTTTATATTTGTAATTTCATTTGGCATACTTGATTTGGTGCAACTATATTTTTGACACTGACATGCTATGTATATGTTAACATCACAGGTCTGGTAACAAAAGAGTCTCATGGATGTAAATGTTGTGGACCTTTTATAAAGGCTAGGTGGTCCAATGACCTACAAAATCCAGTTACGACTGTTCGAGGGTATTCTTCCCAGAAGACCACCCTTATAGAAGAGTTGCATATGCTTTCAATGGTAAATCAGAGAGAACCTAGAGACTTGAAATAATGACACCGATAGATTGGAATAGGGTATATGACACAAAGAAGGAGAAGGAAATGATAGAATTATTTGATTCAATTGGGGAACCTATGTTTGATGATCTTGAATTGTTTGACACCTATGTTGAGAAAATGCCCATTGGGATGAAAATGAAATTTGTATTTTATGAGCTTCCATATTGGAGTATCTTAAGATTGGCCACTTACTAGATCCCATGCATATATTGAAAAATGTTTCATCTTCTTTATGGAGGCACATATCATGGAATAAAAGTGACACAATGGTTGTCAGGAGAGATCTTATTGCTTCAAATACTAAAAAGAGACATTAGCCAAGAAATGAAACTAGAGGAGAGGTTGGTCCCTCTTGGTATTTTAAAGAAGGTGATGTCCCATGGATTTTGAAGAACTATGATCTTTCTATGGCGAAGGATGTTATATTAGGTGTGAAGAAACATTCTTTATATGGGTCGATTGTACGACATTGATTCACTATAGACGGGGATTTTTTTGGGTTGAAATCACATGACCATCTAAACCTTCTAAGGATATGTATGTTGAATACATGATTCTTCTAGTTTTATAATGATGTTAGTAAAAATATACTATGCACTCACAATTTTATGGAAATTAATGATGTGTGTGTCTATTTTGTAGTGTCATTGTCCTTTGCTCGTGTGTGGTTGTGTGAACCATGACTTCCCCAAGGACTTGCAATGTGTCATATCGAAATTATCTTCATTTGTAGGTTGGATCACATCAAGGGAGATTCATATGGTTGGCATTTCATGGTGGCACTGAGAAATAGTGTGGATTGTTTGTATGTTTAAGAAGGAATTTCCCACGAGTTTTATGGACTTGCAAGTCCATCTTCTCATTCACCTACATGATGAGGTTGAATTAACTAGGGTGCTCTCATGTCCTTGGATGTTCTTCTTAGAGTGGTACATGAAAAAATCGGAAGGGTTTGTTTGACAAAGGGTAAAACCAGAGGGCTCTATGGCAGAAGGGTAAATAATATACGAGTCGTTCTATTATTCAAGTGAATACATCAAGCAAATTGACGACATAGAAGGGGAAGTCATCTGGGATGTCCATCAAGATGAGGACAAAAGGGAAGGAGAGCTACTCCAAGCGAATGGAAAAAAGCACTTGATAAAGAGTAAGTCAATTATATTTTGTCAATTTAGTATAGAGAAATTGTTTACATTGAAGGTGATAATATATATTTCATCCCATACTATTTGTTTTAAAGTCTTTTATACATCAACAAATTTAGAAATTTTGATGCCATCAATAAATTCATTTTTTAAGTTGATAATATATATTTGATCTCATGATATTCATTTTGGATTTTTCTATACATTAGTGAATTTTGAAATGGATGACATCAATAAATTCGTTCTTTACAATGCAGAGGAAACATGACCATGGGTCACGTTGTATGAAGAGAAAAGAAGGAAATGGGATAGTGACATGAAATAATTTAGACGGTTGAATGGTAGAAGCATGTGTTATCCTGATCATTTAAAATAAAATATGCCAAAAATATGTTCCAACATTTGGGTGGCTGACCAAATACAAGAGAAATATGTGGTGTCTGGTTGTAACCCAAGCGAAGAAGATCTAGATTCACTAAACATAGGGATCGGGTGCAACAACTCTGTAAAAACCTCTCTAAGTACCACATTATATTTATAATATTGCACATTTGAATTGTAACATGTATTATGTTTTTATTAATGCTTCAATTATTAGACATATGACACCACCCTTTGTTCACATTTTCATTGGTGCATTTATTCCCATCTATGTGGGAATATGGACATCATTTTCGCACTGAGTATGCTGATAAAGGTCACATCACACAAGATTGTGGAGTGGAGGTTGAGTTTGTGATCCAGATTTTATGAGAAAAACAAAATGAATACAAATTATTAAAATATGCTTAACACAGAATAATAGAGATACAATAAAACTAGTTTTCCATTCAATAAGGAAATAAATTGACGTTGTAAAATGCAACGGAAAACAAGCTTGCTGGAATGGTGGCGGCTTATCTCTGAGAAGAGATGTGACGACTGCACTCATTCACAAGAAGATGATTACAATGAGGATCTGAAGGCCTTTTTACAATAAACATGAATGTAAAAAACCCTAGACATCCAAAAACCTAACCCTAAGAGATGAAGCGCCAAAAGTCATGTGGCCCCCGTTTGGGTAATTTAGTACATCAACTTCTCGGGGTGGTAACTTTTGCATATGATCTTCGTTTTAGGTGTACGATAGAATGTTGGAAAGGTCTAACCGAGAAGAACGATTTTCGACTAGCTCAGCTAAGTGCCTTATGTAGTCACTTGAGACCCAAATCCCAAAAAAACGTCATTTAAGGCCTCAAAACGACCCCGGAAGTTTGGAACCCGAAAAACTACCAAGGTGGAAAACTTTTTTTTGAGCCAGTGGAATAGGTGGGTGGCCACCGCTATCCACTTGGATCAATCTTCCCTCCTTAGGAAGCAATGGTCTCCATTGCGTTGATTTCCCCCATCAGATGAGGAAATTTCTGCTAAATTTCCACAATCTGATCATTGGATGCCTATTGCATGAAATCAAGGTTGAGCTATGTTGGTGTCAACTGCTCTGCTATCTCTGAGGTGTTCAATAATGGTGGGAAATATAGCCGAAGGAGAGCCACATTGAAGACTAGGTGCAGACCAAGGAAAGGGGGAATGTTGAGCTCAAAAGCATTGTCACCCACATCCTTAGTGATGGTGGATGACCCATAACGTAGTGGGCGAAGCTTCTGATGGGGCTCTGTAAGGTGTTCTTTCTGCAAGTGCAACCAAACTTTGTCGCCCACCTACAACTTATGTGGCACCCGATGTTGATCATGGCTGCTTTTACTTGGCATTATAATTATGTAGAATATCCTGAACTTATTGGCAGATGTGCTGGATCCGATCAATGAATCGGGTGGCTTTGTCAGCTTCTGGTGGAGCAGGGGAGGAGTCAGCCGAGTTGGTCTTCAAGGGTAGTGCCACATCCATGGGGCCCAATGGTTAGAATCCCAACTCCAGCTGAAAGGGGTTGTGGTTAGTTGAGCTATGCAGGGCTCGGTTGTAGCAATGTTGGACATAGGGAAGACTCTCATCCCATGTGCGAGGGTGTTTTTAATTGTACATGTGCATGATATGTACAACCATCCGATTGATGACCTCAGTTTGGCCATCTGTCTGGGGGTGGAAGGCAGTGGATTTGGTGAGCTTGTTATCCAACAGTGGCTAGAGGCTTGACCAAAATGTGCTGAGGAACCGACTGTCATGGTATAAGATAATGGTTTGTGGGATCCCAAAATGTACCCATACTCATTCAAAGAAGAGCTTGCCAGTGGCTTCTGCTGTGATGTTCTTCTTGTAGGTGGCTAGAATCTCCATCTTGGAAAAGCAATCAACAACCACAAAACACAATCATTTCCCCTCTTGGTGGACGGGAGGCCCGACATGTAGTCCATTGAGATGGATTCCCAGGGCCTGTCAGGAGTAGGCAGAGGGGTGTAAATGCCCTATTTCTTAGTGATCGGTTTGGAAATAACACAGGCGGTGAAAGACCTGATATACTTGCCGACATCCTGTTGAATTTTTGGCTTGTAGAAATGTTTCTGCAACACTGCAACTGTCTTTTCGATGCCAAAGTGTCCTACCACCTGACTATAGTGAGCTTTGAAAACCAGCTTCATGGAACGCAAAGATGGTCTAGATGACACAAACACCCATCGTGAAGATGGAAATTAGCGACCACTGAGTTGCCCCCCAACATTTGGTATGTGGTGGAGAAGCCAGGGTCTATCTCGTACAGTTGGGTCCATCCAGAGGTCTCGTGGCCACAAGAGTCCAGCATCGTGGTGAGTGCCACGACTGGAGGTCGGTTGAGTTGATCAACAACTCGATTGGTACTTCATGTTTTATACTTGATGTTGAGGTGGAGCTTCTGTAAGTATGTTGATCACTTCTGATGGCATTCATTTTGCAATTTTCCTTGGGTCTGCATGAACTATAGTGACTTGTGATCATTGTGGATGACTGTATCCTTCCCAAGAATGTAATGTCTCCACTGAGGGTAGGCTTGCACAATGGAGTATATTTCTTTGTCGTAAGTAGGGTACTTATAGACAACGTCTGATAGTGTCTCACTATGATATGCCATGGGGTGGCCATGTTGAGTGAGAACAATGCCCACAACTTAGTCTGAAGCATTTGTCTCGATCTCCAAGGGATGTTGCAGGTTCGATAAAGTACTGGGGATGAGCACAAATGCTTCTTCAAGTCATCAAAGGCTTTTTGTTGTGACATGCCCCACATAAAAATTTTCTTATTGCCACCCCTGGTTACTTGGTTGAGGGCCCATGCGATATGAGAGAATCCCAACATGAACTTGCGATAGAAATTGGCGAGGCCCAAGAAGCTACGAAGTTCAGTGAGTGTGGTTGGGGCTGGCCAATCATGGATGACCTGGATCTTGGTTGGATCCACATGCACACCATGCTAATCAATGATGTAGCCTAAGTAATGGACCCTGTCCATGCCGAAGGAGCATTTTTCCAAGTTTGCATATAGTTTGTGCTGCCACAGGGTGTGCAGAACCTGCTGAATATGCTACAAGTGTTTCGCCCAAGTCTGGTTGTAGATGAGGATGTCATCCAGATACACCACTACAAAAGTATTGGTGAAAGGTCGTAGGATATCGTCCATCATCCTCATAAAAGTTGCTGGAGCATTTGTCAAACCAAAGGGCACAACCAACCATTCAAAAAGGCCTTATTTTGACTTGAAGGTAATCCTCCATACATCTGTTTGTTCTATTAGGAACTGGTGGTAGCCAGACTTTAGATCAATCTTATTGAAGTATTTCTCCCCCGTGAGCTGATCAAGGAGGTCGTCGATTTGTCGAATAGGGTATTGGTTTTAGACTGTGATTTTATTCAGTGTCTGGTAATCAATGTAGAGTCGCCAGGTCTCATATTTCTTCTGCACCAACACGATTGGGCTCCCACAAGGCGATGAGCTGGGAAGGATGTGCCCCTTGTGGAGCAGTTCTTGGATATGCCTCTTGATCTCCCCGTTTTCTAACAGAGAGCGACGGTAGACTGGCCCATTGGGTAACGATGCACCTGGGGTTAGATTGATGGGATGCTTGACCAGGCAGTGTAGAGGTACCTTGGTAGGAGAGAAGAAGATATCTAAGTATTCTTCCACGATCTTATCAACTTGCTTCTGTTGTGTGGAGAGGTCGGCCGCGGAGGCCCTGGATGTGGTTGCGATCTTTCATTCTCTTTGAGAGAGAATCATGAAGAAGACAAATTTCCTGGTCCGAGAGATGACCTTCCTGCATTTCTTGGTAGAGATCAAGGAAATAACACTAGGAAGGACTACCTCGGGTATCCTGTACAATTTCCTATTCAAAATAATAATAACTCTACGAGGCCTAGACTCATATACTACATGATGTTTCCATAAATAAGGTTGTCCCAAAAGAACATTTCAAACTTTGAGAGGAACAACATCACACAATACCTCGTCTTTGAAGGGATTGATACCATATGACAGTCGACACTATTGGCTGATGCAGAGATTGCTTCCTTGGTAGAGCCATCCAATGGTGTAGGGTTGTGGGTGCGATGTTGTCGGTAGGGCCAGACGCTTGAAAACATCTGTTGAGATGAGGTTCTTCTTGCTACCACTATCAACGATGAAGTGCAGCGGGGTGCCTTTTACCCACATCTATGAATGGAAGATGTGCTCTCCTTCTTTTGGCTTGTCTGGTTCACCCGGCTGGAGCTTGGTGGTAGCAACGGTGGCACTGGGTTCTACGTCAATGATCTGTCTTCCCTTTTTTGGTTCTGACTTAGATTCAGAACCTGCATCTGATTCAGAGGCTTTCACTTTGGCCACCAATGACTGCTTTCAGTGGTACTCAACAGTGTTATGCCAAGGGCTCATATGGAAGTTTCACCACTTCCCGATATCTTTCTTTGTCTTTTCAGTGTCCTTCTTTGCTTGTGGCTTGGAATGGTTGTCCTGATACTATCCATATTTTCTCTGTCCTTTGTTCTGTGGGTTGGGGCCGCCCTTTCCTGGCTTTTGCTATGAGGGGTTCCTAGGTCCAAATTGCTGCGTCTTTTGTTTGAGCTTCTGCTTGATTTTGATGGCATATCGGTAGGCTGCGCCCAAGGACGAGATGTCCAGAAATTCCATTTCGGTCTGGATGTATCTATGTAGAGCATCGGGATACTTGAGCACCATATGTCACTCTGAATCTTTGATACCCATCTTGGTGCACAAGATATGGAAGATATTTGTGAACTCTGGCACTGCTTGGTCTCTTTCTTGCTGCAATGTGGTCCATTTGGTATATAAGTCGTCATAACTTTCGACGGGGTAGTATTGTTCCTTAATAACATCCCTGAAGGATTCCCAGGTGGTCACAATTATAAATAATGAGGGTTCCTCTGTTTCCTTTTGCTCACATAAAGTTTCCCACCAATCTTTGACATGGGGAATGGCTTTGAGGAGCACGAAAGTAATCTTTTCTCTATTCAAAAAGTTATGGACAAAAAAATACCCTTCTAGTAGATTGAACCACTTGTCTACAACATCTGTGTCTATCTGACCTTCAAATATAAAAATATCAAAGTTGATTTGTACCTTGAAGGGGGTGATGCCTCCACTCGAGGAAGATGCGTCGCCTGTTGGTAGCCACTGAAGGATTTGCCCAAAACTATCCATCATCTCATTCCTCTGTTGTGTGAGGGCTTCCTCACGCAACATTTTTAAAGGATGTCCTGTCCCATCATCTTTCTTTTATCCTTCCGTAGAGGGCACTTGGGTGTGCAAGAGATTTTGTCCTCAAGAGAAAGAAGCTCGAGACCCAATTCTTTGTACCGTGACCTCATTGGGGACATGCATTAAGATGACAAGGAGCAGACCGCTCTGATACCACTGATACAAATTTTATGAGCATAACGAAATGAATACAGATTATTAAAATATGCTTAACACAAAATAACAGAGATACAATAAAACTGGTTTTCCATTCAATAAGGAAATAAGCTGAAACTATAAAATGCAACAGAAAACAAGCTTATTGGAATGGTGGCGACTTATCTCTGAGAAGAGATGTGACGACTATGCTCATTTGCAAGAATATGAGTACAATGAGTCTCTGAAGGCATTTTTACAATAAATAGGAATGTCAAAAAATGTAGACATCCTAAAACCTAACCCTAGGAGATGAAGCGCCAAAAGTCATGTGGGCCTCGTTTGGGTATGTTAGTACATCAACTTCCCCTGGTCGTAACTTTTGCATACGATTTCCATTTTAGGCACACGATAGCTCGTTAGAAAGGTCTGATCGAGAAGAATGATTTTCGAATGGCCCAAAATATTGCTTTTGATAGTGACTTGGGCCCCAAATCCCCAAAAAACATCGTTTAGGGCCTCAAAACGGCCCTAGAAGTTTGGAACCCAAAAAATTTCGAAAAACTGCCAAGGTGGAAAACTGTTTTTCGATCTAGTTGAATAGGTGGGTGGCCACCGATATCCACCTCGATCAATTTGACCAATATAGTCGTGCTGGCCACTGTGATGAAAACATGATAGAGGGAAAGTTAGGTTACATTGGAAAGAGACAAGAGATCATGCGAGTGGACTTCTCATTGTTTCAATGTGTTATTTTTTGTTGCAAGTGGTGGGATACCTTCTACTAGAGAAATGTAAAGGAATATTGTGATAGTGGGATAATATGTATTAACTCTAAAAAAATGTGGGTTGAAAGTGAGGAACCTTATGTTTTCCCAAAACATTGCAACCAAGTGTCTTTTTACCCAGATGTGTTGGATGGGGATTGGTGGTTCATACTGAGAAATGATCCAAGATCTAAACATATTTTTGAGAACAACAATGTTACAATTCCAAGGGCAGAAGATAATCAGGGTGATGGCAACAAAGACTAATTTCATGTAAATGATTTCTTTGGACATTTATATTGTGGATGTGTCATTTTATTATAGGTATCTATAATGGACAATATTTGTTTTTCCTTCATTTTATAATTATGTTGGATATGAAAAATTGACAACCATTTACAACCACCATATTGAAAATACATTAAATAGACGTACAAGCATAAGATTTGGTTTTGATGTATTTTCATTGTCATAATTATTGTTTATTATAGAAAATTTATGTTGTATTATATTAAAATATGTTTATGTTAACCTATGAATTACTACACATTAATTGAGATATCACAAAGTTGGTGGCGTACAATAGGAAATATTTATTTTAAATGATATTTTATTTAACGAAAAATGAACATATTAAAAAATATTCAAACCTCAAAATTTTTATTGTTTTAGAAAATCAAAATTCAAAAAAATATATACTTGGTTTGATGGAACTTCTAAGGACAATTCCAACAAAATAATTTCATGCAACATCTACAATACTGGTGGTGTACTCAACGTTACCAACTTTGACGACATTCCCCACCTTATCTAGTGGAACTATCATGGCCTTCACCTATTCCACTGCATCCTTTAGTTTTATAATCATATAAACTTATATTAATAATTCTTTTTGCATTCTCCTTGAAATAAGTGTCAATATAGGAAGAACATGGCAATTCTAAAAGAGTAATTTTCTAGAGCCTAGTCAGAATTAAGGAAATTTTTAATGATCCATACTGATCTAAAAGTATAGAATCCTTTGTCAATTTTACTAATTCTTAAAATACCAATTATAAAATGTTGGGTGATATTATTTTTTAATAAAAGATTCTAAACTCTGTACTAGAGTAAAACAATGTGAAACCATTTCATTGAAAGTGTATAAATCAAAATGTATTGTTATTCTCTATATTTATTATTTTAAATTTAATTGAATAAATTTCATATATTATGATAGTTTGGTACTATAAATTAATATTTTTTTTGGAAAAAATAAATATTAATAAAATTAATCATTGTGATTTTAGCAATCAATTATATTATAAATTTGCCTTCTAATATTTGAATAATAAAAATTAAAAAAATAACATTATTATTACATCATCAATATTATTATTAGTGAATAATTATGTAATTATAATGTTATTATTATAATATATGAAAAATACATAAATATTCAAATCACAATAATTTCACTCATCATACTTAAGTATGTTTGTTTCTAAACACATTTAATCAACATATTGTATCTTGTTGGACAACAAACAATTGACCTTGAACAATAGTTAAACATTATATGGCATGAATGGTTATAACTTTTTGCAATCACAATCCAAATTAAACACTTTCATAAAAGTAAAGTTAAACATTACATGACAATTATAAATTCAAATGAATGATACATATCAAATTTCACTCAAAAATAGAGAAATCAATAACAATGTTCGTCATTAACATAATTATATTATATTTTATAAATCAAACAACAACAACCACAACATTATATGAAAAACATAATATGAATGAACGATATACATATGAATATACATGTCAAATGTACATCTCAACAAAATATGCAATAAACATGTCATATACAAATCTATAGTCAAATATAAAACAATCAATATAAATGTTAATCAGTACCACTACTAGCTAGGTCCACCACCAGAGCCAGGTGCATCAATGTCCCTTCTACTAGAGGTAGAGCCTATATCAAGAACAACTATCTCATAAACAAATGTCCACATAAGTGCACTATTAAGTGTCTCTATATCAATATTATGAAGATGTGCATCAACAGTACCCGATGTGATCATATTGTCCAAAGCATCAAAAGCTTCTGACACATGTAGAGGAAGATGAGGAGGAGGGGGAGGATCATACTTGGATCTGGTGGTTCCTCTACTATAAATCAGATGTTTGGACATCCTCTCCAATCTATCCTCGCATACGGGTACTTTACAATATCAAGGACATTATCGTCCTTGCTAGAAAATAAATCAAATACTGCCCTTCCCACTAGAGTAATGAGAAACTCAGATTGGCCCCTCTTGGGCATCAACTACCCCCACATGCACATACACACATCAAACATATGCCTGGCAGGAAAGAGGGGTACCGCTGGCCAAGTGACATGAACCCTCTAAAAACATAGTGTATACAACTCAGATGTGAATGGGAAGAATCTCGCCCCAGACAAAACAAAGCGGTATTGATTTAATGCATGACAAAACTATCTCAAAAAAATATCCACCCACATAATCAATTGGGGCTCCCACAAAAAACTATCTACATAATACAACATAGAGAAACTAATGCGTTGCCCATCAGAGCTATACTGTGATAGTGATGAGAGCATATAACACAGGAACCTAACATCCTCTCTCTGAAATGCACCTATCCACAACTGCCACAAAAAACATGGAACTCCAAAGTCGAATGAATATCTGAACTGACATATCTCTACACATATGCCAACTGGGTCTCTCCTGCAACACTGCTTAGTAGTGCAGGGAAATGGGGAAAATACACCCCCCTCCTAGACAACCGAGTGATGAAATAGACACCCTCTTATGTGGGATGATACCACATATCTAGATTGACCTTGAACCTTTGTCTTGCATGATCCTAGTGACGGACCAACTGCTGCAACAATGCAGAGTCCCCTATGCAGAGTCCCCCCTAAGGGATGTACCCTCTTGATAAAAGTTTAGGAGGCCAATATCCATCAAAAGATCATGTGTATGTTGTGAAATAGGGCGAGGATAAGCCTCCCTATCCCTCTCCCTGGCCTCCCACTCATGCACAAATGCGTACGTCTCAACCTGCTGCCACTCCGCCTCCTACTCTCGTCGTGGTCATCTCTGATTCACATACAAATATTGTTAGGAACATATAAAGATAAAATAAATTGAAATTATAAAACAAATGCATATATAAATGATGTGTATTTAAAAAAGGTCCAAAATTAGTTTTTTTTGCAAAAAAACTTTAAAATCAACAGGTGCATCGCCAACAGATAATATGCCCCATGGTCGGTGTGTTATCTCAAAACAATAGCACCCCTAAGTGGTGCGTCCCATAGGAATATCTATACCAACTCAGTAATTTTAACAACATGGTTCATCTCGTTAACAAAGACGCACCGCAACGCTAAAATTTATAGCTCGCAAATCCACTGTGCCTTCTGTTAAACCGAAAGCACTGGTGCACCATGTCTACCAGAGCATCGACATGTTGTCTACTGGTGACATTGTCTTTATGACATTGGTGAATTTGTTGGAATGATGGGAACCACTAAGCTAAACTTCATTATCATAGTTTAGTCGGTGCAATGTGTTACTATTAACGTACTAGGACAATTGTGATAGTGGAGCATCGATGTTTTGTACCTCGGTGCATTGTAAAGGATAGAGCAACAAGAACGAGGCATCCAATGAGATGCCCCACTATTAAAATTCGGGTAGTACATGTCCCGATACGTTTCTGTATATAATATTGGTGTGTTGGATTACAATGGTTGCATTGCTATGTTAAATTTTATAAATCATTATGTTAGCGATGTCGATAGTTAAGTGAAGTGTACGAATGGGTAATGTTAAATGGCATTGGTGCTATTTATTCGGTGTGTGTATTTTGTTTTATAAAGTATGGTGGTGCGTTTGAACATTGACATGCTAGGGCGTTATGTTTCAGGCATCAATAGGTTAAATTTTGATATAATGTTGAGCGAGTGGTGCGGTTAATGAAGTGAAATGTTCCAGTGCAGGTAGAATCCCATTGTGCACCAGTTTCGGGGAGTTCTGAAGGATGCACCATGTTGTAAAGGATAGGGCGTCAGGAATGGGGTGCCCATTGAGATTCCCCACTATGTAAACTTGGGCAATATATGTCCCGGTGCGTTTCTGTATACAATACCGGTGCATTGGATTACAAGGGCTGCACCACTACATTAAATTTTATAAATTGTTATGTTAGCAGTGTTGTTAGTTAAGTGAAGTATAGCGGTTCATAATTTTAAATGACATCAATGTGATTTATTTGGTATATGTATGTTTTTTATAAAGTATGGTGATGCATTTGAACATTGACACGCCAGGGAGTTATGTTTCGGGTACGCCCTGGTGTGGTTGGTTAAAAGTGGTGCACCACTAGGTTAAATTTTATATATCGTTGCGCTAGCAGTGCAGTTAATGAAGTGAAATGTATCAATGCAGGTAGAAGCCCATTGTGCGCTAGTTTTGAGGAATTCTGAAGGACACACCGATTTGTTTCTAATAATTATTCACAATGCACTTGCTTGAACAACATCGGTGCATACATATATACGAGTCGCACCGACGATGGTGCTCACTATTTATTTAACACAATACACACTGCTTCGGGGCGAGTTAAACAGTTTAGGCGCATCGTGTGAAATTGAAAATATTACAAATTTCAAACTAAATTGTAATTTTGATTGGAAGAAAATGAAAATAAGAAGGTAATAAATAATTTACCTAGTCTCTTTTGTCCTGATGAGGCATGGTTGCATCGTTGAGATGAAATGAAAATTTGTGGTAAATTCCAAAATTTGGAAATGTGTAGAATCCACCAATGGAGCTATTCAAGTCGATGTAGAGCACCGAAAACAGGGCGTCTTAGGAAGAAAGGTAAGCACTGGTGCTTGCTTGATAGTTTGGAAGCACCAGATGCACTATGACAATGAAAATTGGTTTGGTATTATTTTTTACCCTATCTTGGTGTGCCTTTAGACATTTACGCACACCGAGGCATAATATTTAATGACACCGGTGTAGTTTATTTGGTGCATATAATTTTATTATAAACTATGGTGGTGCGTTTAAACAATGACGCCCCGAGGCATTATGTTTTAGGTACGCCCCGATGCGATTTATTAAACTTGATGCACCATTAGGTGAAATTTTATATATCGTTGAGATAGCGGTGAGGTTAATGAATTGTAATGTGTCAGTGCGGGTATACGCCCATTTTGCGTCGGTGTCAGGTCATTTTGAAGGATGCACCACTTTAGTTTTTTGGTAATTTATCACGGTGCACTAGCTTGAATGACATCGGTGAAGAAACATATGGATGCACTGATGATGGTGCTCACTGTGTATTTAACATAGTATGTACCGTGTCGAGACGAGCTAAACCATTCAGGCACACCGCGCAAAATTGAAAAAAATGCCAAATTTCAAGCTAAATTGTAATTTTGATAGGATGAAAATCAAAATAGGAAGGTAATAAATAATTTACCTACTTTGTTCTGTCCCAAGGATGCATGGTTGCACCGTTGAGAGGAAATGGAAATTTGTGGTAATTTCCAAAATTTGGAAATGTGTGGAATCCACCAATGGAGATATCCAAGTCGGTATAGAGCACTGGAACAAGGGAGTCTTAGGAAAAAAGGTGAGCATTGATGGTTGCTTGATATTTTGAAAGCACGTGATGCATTGTAACAATGAAAATTGGTTTGGTATTTTTTTTTTTAATTTACCCTACCACGGTGTTCCTTTCGACAGTTAAGCGCACTGATAAGTGTTGTTCAACGACACCGATGCAATTTATTCTGTGCATGTAATTTTATTATAAAGTGTGGAAGTGCTATTGGAACATGGATGCATTGGGGTGTTATTATTGGTGAACGCTCCGGTGCGTAGGTGCCTTAAAGGTGCACTAAGAAAAAAAAACCTCAGCAAAAACCTACAGTCGCACGCCTCCACTATAAACAATGATAGGGTGTTTTAACATTTAAGTACCAATGCGGTAGTTTTAAGATGTGCACCAGTGCGTATGTTCCATAAAGGCGTACCAAAAAAAAAAACCTCTGCAAAAACCTCTGGTCGTCCACCTCCACTAACAACCTCTGCTATAAACAACTAAGGGAAGAATATTTTGGGGAGGTTCAGTAAAAAATTCCACAAGAAGTTGTTCTCCTTGTAGTGTTTATTCTCCAATAACACCTCAACACTTCAACTTTACTCTTACACTAAACAATAACTAATACAAAACCAAGGTCCACACAAACATCAAATGGACTTAATGGCTCAGATCAATGAAGAAAACTTGGCTAAATTAGAAGATTATCTACGGAAGTGAAGCTTGAGGCTACAAAGTTGATCATGAGGCCAGATGATATGATTGATAGTGTGAGGGGACCCATGCTCGTTCAATCCACTACCACTTACCTACAAAGTGTTGCATTGCAAATGAAATCACAAAAGACTTAAATAATTAAAAATAAAAGAAACAAAAGGTTGTTTATATGGAACAATGCCTATAATAAGAGGGGAGTGATCCAATAATGCTCCTTTTGGGAAATACATAATTATGGACAATCAACTCTATTTTGGGATGATGCATGGGAAAAAGAACCAACCATAGGTGAAGATATAAAATTCTTGGAGGTGAAAAACTCTATGGTACAATAAGTATGGGTGCATGTTGCTCAATATTGAAAAGACTACCAGGATAATACCAAAACCCCAGGAAGGATGTGGAAAACGTGCGAGGATTGGATGGCGGTATGGAACCTAGAGGTTAAGAAAGATATTCGAGGCAGAGTTGCAGGTGAGACAAATCAAGTTTAGGGAGGCTTCGAATATTCTGAGATGGGGTAATAAAGGAGACAATAATTTTTCGGGTAAGGGAGGCGTATAAGATGATCTTTGATGGATTCAGTGGAAAATTTTTGGGTATCTGGAAGAAGGTTTGGAATGTAGAGATATGGCCCAAAATTTTGACCTTTCTTTAGTTAGTGGTCAATAGGTGGGTGATCACTTGGGATTGACTAATCAAGAAGGGATATGAAGGTCCCTTTTTCCTCATGTGCAAGGCTAACAAGGAAACATAGGACCACTTGTTCAAAAATTGCAATGAAGTGTTTTTTATTTTGGATAAGGGAGCAACCTTGTTTAGGAAATCAGACAGAGTTAAAAGTGATAATAATAAAATGTTGGAGGGATGGAGACAATATCCGTTTAGCATCAAATTCTCAATAGGGTTTGGAATCTCTTTCCTTGCTTTGTTGTTTGGAACATATGGAAAGAAAGGAATAGGAGGGTTTTTAAGGATAAACAACAGAACATAGAGATGATATGGAAACTAATCCAGGCCAACATATAGGATTCAATAGCATAAAAAAGATGGATGAGAGAGGATTGGGAAATAACATGACCAAAGGTGACCACAACGCGACCCCTTCACCACTGCAGGTCGGAAGGTCCACGTGCTCACACAGGATCTTCTTCTTCTCGGCCCGAAGAACTCCAAGGTTCTTCTATTTCCCTATCAGGAAATCTGCACCCATAGTTCTCTTCGCGCGATCCCCCCTTCCTTGACTCATCGGGGGAATTGAAACTCGTGACTTTGTGAGTTCAAAGATTGAACACTGGGTTCTCGAATCCCCGAGACCCGATGTGTCAGTCAACGTTGACTTCCTCTTTCCTCTATCGGGACTTCAGCTCTATCGCGGCTTCGCTACTCGCGATACCAAACACTCGGTTTTCCAACTCCCGATACTCGATGTGCCAAAATGTCGATGCGCACGTGAGTTGACTTTTCAACGACCCCTTATCTCATCGGGACTTCTCGCGGCGAGATCCCGATGACTTCGTGCCACCTGTACTCCACTTCTTCGACTCCCTGTGGCCCACACTGTCTATGCAGCCATCGAGATATCGCGTATTGCAATATTGCGATTCCCGTTACTAAATCTCTGCCTCTTTTCTCACGAAACCCCGACAGGCGATTTCATGTTCAATCCAACGGCCCTAACGGACTTGGATCAACGACTCTTCTCTCCTGAACTTCTAGCCTCTCCACACTTGTGTTGTAACTTCCTCGCACCTCTGGGAGATCGGACGGCTCATGGAAACTCGCAGATTCTCCATGGAGTATGTCGACCGTCTATCCTTTCTGCTGAAATCTATGATATGGCTGAGTGTTTCTCCCCGAAACTTGTCACCCCAACGCACAATCTTGCGATGCTCCTTGCCAATCTTCATGCGCAACTTCTCGGTGCTCTGTCCTTCAACAATTTTGAAGGCCTATCCCTCTTGAGCTTTTCCCACGACTTTAAGTCTTCTCAGGAACTCCTACACTCACTCCTTGCGGAAAATCTTCAACCCTGTCTAAGTGTTGAAGTCTTTCGACTCTGCGCACTCCTGCAGCAACAGTCTTCAATACTCTGCTCAGAATTGCAACTCTGAGACTTATCTTAGCTTGCGCACTCCTTGCACGGCTCCTGTAACCCACTTTCACTCTTTGGGTGAATGAGAACAAAAGTTAACTATTTGAGCCTTCTGTCAACGCACTCCTTGCGGACACTTCAACTGCACTCCTTGCAGGAATCCAATGGCTCAAACAGAGAAACAATTGAAACTCATTCTCACTTCCTCTCAGACTTCAACTCATACATGAAATCACACACACAGCACATAAAAGCAAATGTATAACTGGAAGTAAACATTCATGAGCATAACATCAATACACAGAGAAACAACACAAACCATGGATTTGAATCAAATCTTTCTTCTATTAATTCAAATGTCTGTACATGGGTGTTCTTCATACAGTTCTCTCTACGTGCTTTTCTTCCTTCTCAATAATGTTACAATACACAATGAGGGTGTCTATATCCGTTTTCCCTCTTAGACTCTAAAGCTATCAAATCTAGAATTAAATTCCTACCTATCAGCATTAACTATTTTAAATTCCATTTATCTACTAAAGGACGAGAGCTATCCGCTCAAGGTCCAATACAATATACAAGTGTGCCTTATTATTAATGGCTCATTTAATATTTGTGCAACAATTACGAAGTGAGGTCTAAAAAGAAATTGTGTTGGCTTGTCCAGCTGTCCTCCGCTTCCGTGCTGGCTCGCTTGACGTGCTGGCGATGCTCTTGCATCATACTCCTTGGCTTGAAAACTTTCATGGGATCCTGTCCATGAGCTCCTACACGGTCTGTCCATGCTTCTATATTTCTGTTTTTGTCTCCCAGCTGGCATCTTCCACTGGATGATTCTTCCATTTGACCAGATACTCATAGTAGTCCTTCCTCCTGGTCTTCTTACCCACTCTCTTGTCCAGTATGCATTCTATCTGTGGATTTCCTACAACTGGCAAATGTTTCATCCACTGGATCACTGATTCATTATCTCTAGTCTCTGCTTCTCCTGCTCTTTATGGGTATAAATCTGCGATATTGAATATCGGAGATATTCTGATGCCATCCGACAACTCAATCTCATAAGCATTTTCTCTGAATTTTCTCAAGACCTTGCATGGCCCGATTTTCTTTATCTTCAGCTTATTGTATGCTCCCCTCGGGAACCTTTCTTTTCTCAAGTGTGAGAGAACCAGATCACCAACCTCGAACTAAAGTTATCTTCTATGTTGATCTGCTCTGTGTTTGTACTCCTGACTTGAATCTTGTAGTCGCTGCTTCACCTAGCTGTGAAGTTCTTTCATCGCTTCAGCGAATTCCTCTGCACTAGCACCGTTAGTAGTAGTCGGTTCTGAATCCCTCAACTCAGACACTACTCTTGGCTGCACTCCATACACAATCTGAAATGGATTCTTCCCTGTGCTCCAATTCACTAAATCGTTGTATGCAAACTCTGCCTGTGGTAATATGTGGTCCCAACTGCTGTGGTGTTCCGTCACCAAGCTTCTCAGCAAGTCTCCCAGACTTCTGTTCACCACCTCTGTTTGTCCATCCGTCTGAGGATGATAAGTTGAACTAAATGCTAAATTAGTTCCCAGCTTCTTCCATAGTGTCCTCCAAAAATGCCCAATGAATTTGGTGTCTCTGTCCGAAACAATACTTTTCGGCAACCCATGAAGTCGAATGATTTCCTTAAAAAACAGATTTGCGATGTGAGTCGCATTGCTGGTCTTCTAGCATGGAATGAAGTGTGCCATCTTTGAAAACCTGTCCACTACTACAAAGACAGAATCAAATCCTCTTTGCATCCTCAACAATTCCAATACAAAATCCATGCTAATCGCCTCCCATGGCCTCTCTGGTATGGGCAATGGCTGATAAAAACCTGCATTCTGCTTTCTCCCCTTCGAATGCTGACAAATCTTGCATCTGTCAATGAACCTCTTGACATCCGCTCGCATCCCTGGCCAAAAATATGATTCATTCAGCTTCGCAAATGTTTTGTCATGGCCAAAATTCCCTGCTAACCCACCACTGTGTTTCTCCTTCAACAGATTCTCCCTCATGGAGAATTTTGGAATACACAGTTGATTGCCTCTGAACAACAATCCTTCCTAGACCATATAATCTATCCAAGGGCTTCTATCTTTGAGAACTGGATTCTCAGCTGCTTCATACGCCTCTGCAAAATCTGCATCTCCTGCGTACATGTCCCTGAGATTATCAAAACCCAATGTTTTGACTCGGAACTCCTGCAACAACGAACATTTCCTGCTCAAAGCATCAACCACTTTGTTAGCAGTACCTAAAATATGCTTAATCACAAACGTGAAATTCTGCATATACTCTACCCATTTTGCATGTTTCTGATTCAACTTCTCCTGTTGAGTCACAAACTGTAATGCGTGGTTATCACTGTACAAAAAAAATTCTTTTGGGATCAAGTAATGCCTCCACTTCTTCAGCGCCTGTATGATAGCATAAAATTCTTTATCATACGTGGAGTATTTCAATTTCGCCTCATCCAACTTCTCGCTGAAATATGCAATCGCCTTGTCTTCTTGACTTAAGACCGCTCCTATGGCATACCCACTGGCATCACATTTTACCTGAAATGTCTTCAGGAAATTCGGCAACACCAAGACTAGTTGTTCCGTGATCTTCCTCTTCAACAAATTGAAACTCTTTTCAGCCTCAGCTGTCCAATGAATATTTTTATGCCGCTTCTTCACCGTATCCATCATCGCTGCGCTAATCCCACTGAAATTCTTGATGAACTTCCGGTAGAAACTAGCTAGACCATGAAAACTTCTCACCTTGAACACATTTCTTGGCGATGGCCAATTCTTGATCACTTCTACCTTATCCGGATCCATCCTCAACTCATTCGTAGATATAACAAAACCCAAGTAGATGAGCTCTGTCTTCATAAATGAGGACTTCTTCATATTAATCAACAACTTCTCCTGCTGTAGCTTCTTCATCACTGTAGCCAAATGCTTCAAGTGGTCTGCCACTGACTTACTGTAAATCAATATGTCATCCAAATACACAATGACAAATTTCCCGATGAACTCCCTTAGGACTTCATTCATCAACCTCATAAAGGTACTTGGTGCATTTGTTAAGCCAAACAGCATAACAAGCCATTCATACAAACCTTCGTTTGTCTTGAAGGATGTCTTCCACTCATCGCCTTATCTCATGCGAATCTGGTGGTATCTGTTCTTCAAATCAATCTTTGAAAAGTGCTTTGCCCCACTCATGCAATCCATCAGATCATCCATCCGTGGCAATGGAAACCTTTACCTGATGGTTATCTTGTTGATTGCTCTTGAATCGATACACATTCTCCAATCTCCATCCTTCTTGGGACTGAGTACTGTTGGAACAACACATGGGCTCAAACTTTCTCTGACCAATCCCTTGTCCAATAACTCCTGGACCTGCTTCTTGACCTCTTCATTTTCCTGCGGTGTCAACTTGTATGCGGCCTTATTCGGAAAACTGGCTCCTATTATGAGGTCTATGTCGAGCTGCAGATATACCATGTAAATCAACATTTAATTGTCAACCCGGGAAGGTAGACTTAGAGGAACTAGCACAGGAAATGCAGGGCTGAAGAGGGGGTTTAAAGGATGCCAAGMTACTCTCTGAACTGCTAAAAGAAACTCACTGAAAGAAGCTACTGTACTCTACTCTGTTCTGCACGCGTTTGCACTACTCTAAATGTGAAAACTGAAGAAATGAAATCACTGGCTGGAAAG
>JZKD02S1703260.1:319614-338629 GCA_000966675.3 Picea glauca
GAAATTTCCAGGTCCTTCCTTTATTATTATCCAGCAAATGAAGGGATACAACCTACAACAAAATCCACTGTAACTTCCTCTTCTTTCTCTCACAGTCTCCTCTCTCAGAATACAATACTCTCCATAATGCATAGCTGCAATACATTTCCCTCATAACAGAGGGTTGCCTTCTAGGGGAAAAAACCCTAACATAATTTCTACCGTTAGATTTGCGACCTTATAATGAACAGTCCAGATTTACAATGAAATTACAATATCCATTTACAAGGCAATTTTTCCTTTGGGGGTGTAAAGTATTCATGGGGTATAAACATGGCTGAAAGCAAGGTCCTCTGAATCAGGAACATAATCAGGCTCCACAACCAACACATTCAATTAAGGAAACCATTATAATATGAGCATACATGAAAATTGCAAAAAGAATTCATACAATGAAACTTGCAACACTCAAATTAGGACAAATGCATTAAGAATAGTCTAAGATACATTCACCAAAATCACAGATTCTTGAAATGCCTCTCGCTCTTCATTAAATTAGGAGTAATAATACAGTTTGTCAAACACAAAGTGAAAAATTCCACTCTTTGTTACATTCATCTCTTTTATAAAATATTAGGAAGGGAATTTTCGTATCCTGTAACTATCAGTTTGTCAGATGACAATTACAACTCTTCATCTCACCTTCCCTATTGGGATTTTTACAACAATTACAAAAATATCAAAATACATAGATCAGTTACAATAATCAAGTGGCTTTGGGCGTTTGCATTTGATCTCTGAAGTTATTCCACAACTTGAAATATTCTACTATGGTCTCCATTCTTCTTAGCTGCATTTCCTCAAGATCAATTTCACTATCACAAATAGGGGCCATCACTTCTATCTTTAAGGATTCCTCTGTCTGCATTATAAAGTGCTTGGCTAACAAAATCAATTGTTTTGGTTTTACTATTCTCTTTTCTAACATTTTCTGATCAACTTCTTTGGTTTCATCAATGGCTCTTCAATTCAGGTTCCTTCTACTTTCTACATCTAATATCATTGTGTGAGAAGACCCTGCATTTTATAAATCTATCGTGGTTTCCATTCTCAATTTATCTAGCAGGTTATATGATGCTCTCCATAGCCTTGTGCAAGATTGTTCCACCGTTTCTTGAGTACTTTTCATATTATTGAGGGCAGATTTCCCAGATTTGAGTAACATATGGTCCTTGATATTTAGCTTCGATGTATATACTGGGAAGGTGCTAGGATGGTTATCACAATTGTCTTTCCAGTTGATAATATCGTCATATGCACCTTGAACTTTCTGATATTTTTCTTTCACAATATTCACTTGTTTTCCTATTTTCATGTGATCCGACCAATTCTTTTGGATGTTATGCAATAAAAAGAAGAATTTCTTTTGCACATATATTAATACTTCATTTTCTTGGGCAAATTCTTCTTTGATTTTCTCTAAGACTATAGTTCCTTTTTTTTCTTGTACAATTTTTTCGAGGAGATTATTATCTCGTTGCAACTTCTGAATTTTTGCTTCAATTTTCTCATTATATTTGTTGATTTCCAATTGTTCACCTCGAAGCCTTGTTACTTCCTAAGTATGTGTGGCGTTAATCTTTTCTATATCTTCTTGGTTTATCTTTTGGTTCAAGTTAGCCTTATTTTCAAATTCTTCACTTAGTTCTTTCTCATGTAGTTGCAATCATTTCTCCTGTTCTTAACGGTGCAGATGTTCTGTTGTCATGGCTTCCTTTCTAAATTCACTGGTCACATAATCTCTGATAGTGTCCATCTCAACTTCTAGTTCAACTACTCTTGCTTTAGACATGTCCAATGCTTCTGCCACTCCATAAAATGATATCACATTTCCCCCAATGAAAGAATTTAGGGACGATGTGACTTGAATTTCATTTTCCTTAGGGTTTGTACCTGCTTTTCATTTGATGTTTCTTTCTGACATGTCTTGGCTTGCTCCTGATCCATCTCTTTTTTTCTTTTTCTTTGTCATCCTTTTCTCAATAGATTTAGTATTGTGACTATAGTAATACTCTCCAACAACCACAACAACACATTCAATTCCCAATCCTGTAGATGTGAGTGAAAGACTACCTGGGATAACTGCCTGGGGAGTACATTCTTTGAGTGGAATTGTGACCATACTATTATCGGTGTCCATTAATACAACTGTGTTCACTTTCTTGGGTCCTTCTTCCTAGGATTTAGCAGCCTTCTGCTTTCCTTCCTTATCTTGAGTGGCCAAAGGGTTTGTTCTTCATTTTCCTTCTCCTTCATCTCCTTCTCTTTATCTACTTGAGTTTTGTTTTCTACCCTAGGCTTATGTAACGTCCCCCATTACTAGCACTAACAAAATTCCCTGATACCACTTTGTAACATACCCAACTTACCACTGAGCAATGACACTCCAAAAATCTAGTGCGCATATTCTACACTATAACGTTAATATGCACAGAAACGTGCGAGGTAATGCGCATGATCTCAAGATGGATTGCTCCACACAAATTTTCCTCTTCGGACACTAGTTATGACAACAAAATTAACACATAATACAACTGCACACACAATCATTCAATGCACACAAGTATTACCGTGCGTGTAACCACTATGAACACATGATTACTACTGCACGCATAACCATTTTGGTGCCACACATAGATTCAATTCTCCTTGTGCATGCAGATCTGCTTCCTTGTGCGCACAATGAATCTAGCCTCTTGCATGGACAAATTATCCCCCTGCGTGCACGATAATTCTAGCCTCACCTCAAAAACTCATGACCATTATTACAAAATTAACTAACAAGAATACTTAATAACTGTCATACTTTGCATGTGCGACAACAAATACTGAATAACACCATCATGCTTTACATGTGCAAACAACATTATACAAAATAACAACAATTGATCATATGCAACATCATACAGAAAATAAACCCACATCAGACATAGATAATTAAGCACACAATAATTCAGACAAGCACATAAAGGACACTTATCTTTTATAAAGAGTCACCAACTGCGTGCAGAGCTTAGACGTTCCTACCAACCATAGAATTTGTTGTTCATAAGCTTTCAACAACAGGTCACCTCTGAGATGGGGCTTAAACTCCGCTAGGGAAAAATGATTCCTAATGCAAAGCTAAGGTTTGATAATCAATAAAATTGCTCAGTCCAAGGTGACAAACTACTGCAGCTAGCCTACAATATCTCATTCCCCACATGCATGTCCCACCCCAAGAAGTGTGCCCCTTCTCTGCTCAACTGTCCCTCAGTGCCCCCACTTCCCTTCTAGGGCTTCAACAACAAGCCGGACAGGAAGTCTCAAAGCCCTATAACTAATTCCCAACGCACCAGGGAACAATTCCTAGAAAATATCTCACCTTGGGAGAATGCTCACGGGCCTGACAACCCCCCTCTTCAACATAAAATCTATCACCTGAAGATAATTCTCATGGGCCTGACAACCTGCCTCTTCAACAAAAAATCTCTCACCTGGAGAGAATGCTTATGGGCCTGAAACCCCACCTCTTTGACAACAAATATCTCACATGTAGAGAATGCTCACGGGCCTGACAACCCACCTCTTTGACAACAAAAACTTTGGTTACTAGACATAAATCCCTTTCCAAGATTTTCTTTGTAGATAAGTTAATGGTTGTTCCTCGTTCAGATGTTTTGACCTATGAAGAAACTAAGTGAAATCCCCCAAAATACACTAAGGTTTAACCATATATTTGCATGGTCATAACTGGACACTTGTCACCTTTAGAATTAGCTTTAGCCACTTGGTGACTCATTGCCATCCCTCGGGAACTTAGGATAAATAAATATCCATAAATTATACTTTTAGAAAATATTAATAAAATATTCCCTTGGAATTAAGCCCCATTGGCTTAGCCCCTCTCGTAAAATCTTAGCCCCCTTTTCCCCTTTCAATGGAGTTTATCCCTCCATCTCTTTTCGTCTCATTGGTCTGCATGCAATGATGTGATTTTATTAATAATTTGAGTATGATTACATTTTACAAGGATAGGCGCACTAACCTTTTTCATCCTGACTCACCATCCCAATAACCACACAGGTTCTCCGACCTCAAATATGTTGTATATGTGTTATATTATTTGCATGACTAAAGGTATTATATTCTCCTAGAGGTATTATATTATAGGTATTATGTGTTATATTCTCCTACTGAAGCATATTGATGTTCATTATCACTTTGTGAGAGACATGGTTGAAGAAAAGAAGGTGGACACTTTGAAGAATGTTGCAGATTCATTAACAAAATATGTGAACACTAAGAAGTTCTCTTGGTGCAGAAGATCTATGGACATTGCTACCCTAGCTTGTTGACTATGTAACCCTGTAACCCCCTATATGCAAAGAAAACAATAAGTGGGAGAATTTTGGATATGTGTTATATTATTTGCACGACTAGAAGTATGGTCTACGTATTGCCAAGTGTGCAAGGGGGTAAAAGGGGGGGCTGCTAGGCCCCTCGTCAGGGGGTAAAAGGGGGGGCTGCTAGGCCCCTCTTCAGGGGGTTCGGGGTTCGAGCCCTTGAAATTTTTTCCTCATTTTTCGTGTCCATGCGGTCCTTGGTATTTGTGTCCATTTATGGACAGTTTTTCGGGACATGGTTTTTCATTGATGGTTTTCTATTTCTGGTTAAGGAATTAAGGTTGTTGACTAATCCAGGTCATTGGATTAGGGTTTTGGATGCCACTAGATCCTATATGCATATTGTATTGTAAAGAATGTATGTTGTGAATGAATAAAAAATATGCTGATTTTCCCGATTTGGGTTTCTAGGGGAAAAATGTCTATCTAATGTGTGCATTTTCCATTGTATCTTTTCTGTTCTTTTATTGAAAATCTGTTTGCAGTAAAATATTGTACAATGTTAAAATCTACAAAATACACACACACAGATATCTATGTATGTATAACTCGTTCCAATGCACACTTCAAGGTAATCCTCGTGCACTTACTCAGGTGCACACAACACTATGGAATGTGTGCACCCTTCCCTTGATGCATAATCCACATGCACTTACTCAGGTGCATGCAAAACTGAACCAAAACTTGGTGCCAATGACTCACCAACCTATATGTACATTTACATTTTCATTTACAATTGGGGTTCAGATTAGGGGTATTACATTCCCCTCCCCCTTATTTATGCATTGTCCTCAGTGCATTATATACACATGTACATACAAAAACTTCAAAAGTCTTGAAAAAGATACAGGTACTCTATTCGCATATCATCCTCGCACTCCCAAGTTTCATCCTCAGGACCGCCCCAGGTCCTGAGGACCTTTACTAGCCCCATGGATCGATTCCAGAGCTATTTAATTTTCTGGTCCAATATGCAAACCGATCGCACTTGAAAATCACCTTCCATATCCACCTCATTATGAAGGTAGTCTTGCTGATGTTTTCTTCTTTAATTCTCACTTAGTGATATCCAGATCTGAGATCAATATTCAAAAATATTTGTGCACCCCTCAACTTTTCAAAGAGGTCATCTATCCTTGGTAAATGATACTTGTTCTTTAGTGTTACTTTGTTCAAGTACTTGAACTCAATACAAAGCCTCAACGTACCATCCTTATTCTTCACAAACAATATCGGGGCACCCCAAGGTGACACACTTGGGAATATATACCCCTTCTTTAGAATCTCTTCAAGTTGCATATGCAATTCCTTCAGCTCTGGTGTACTCATCCTATAAGGAGTCTTGGATACATGGGCTTCTCTAGGCATCAAATTTAAAGAGAAATCAATATCTCTTTTCGGTGGCAACCCTGATATTTCTTTAAAGACATCTTCAAATTATTTTAGTACTGCGTCTTCAACATTTGACACTTTATCCTTAGGTTCATTCTCCATGTGCGCTGCAAATACTTGACATCCTTTCCTGTAGTTTTTTTTCAATTGCAAGGTTGAAACTTCTATTATAGTTAAAAATCTTGGAATGCCTTTTACTACTCTTAAGTTTCCTTCCTCATCCAAACAAGTAAATGCCTTATTGTAACAGTCTAGAACAACATGATGCTGGTCCAACCAATCCATACCAATGCGGAAATCATAATAGCCCAAATGTATGATATTCAAATCAAATTTTGTGTTCATCCCATTCATATCCATTAGACATGCCTTAACCACCTCATTAATTTTATTTTTTTCCCCCATATCTAACTGCACCAACCTAGGTTTTCCAAGATTGCTTCTTGGCAATTGGAATCTTTCCACCATCTTAGGATCTAGATAACTATGACTAGCTCCTGAATCAATTAAAATAGCAATGGGTTGGTCGTTAATCTTACCTTCCACTTCAATCATGTGCAACTGAAACTCAACTTGCTTGTTAGCCAGGGTTGCATAGATCCTT
Source organism: Picea glauca (assembly GCA_000966675.3). NCBI lineage: Eukaryota > Viridiplantae > Streptophyta > Pinopsida > Pinales > Pinaceae > Picea > Picea glauca. Next base: position 326,035 of record JZKD02S1703260.1, read on the forward strand.
GGTACATTTCTGCCCATGTCTTCAACTATCGCAGCTTGTTGTACATTGTGAATAGTCCTCACTTTTTCACCTCTATGAAGGAAATATCTATACATGTGGTCTCCCACACAACCCCAACATTGAATAGGTGGCCGCCTTAGTATTTTCCCCATTGTCTTAGTCATTCTGGGCTCCTTGGGAGTTGGCTGTCCTTGAGAAGTATTTATGAAAAATTGTGGCTTAGTCCCCTTCTTCCTTTGTTCCATCTTTGTTTTCTTCTTGTCTTCCCAAGCCTTTTGGAAAGTTGGTCTTCCCCTTTGCTGATCATAGATACATTTATCTCACCTTATGGTTTCCTCCAATGTCTTGGGGTCATCATATTGTATATTATCACTGATAAATGATGGCATCCCACTTAGGTACCCATGGATTTTAACTTGCTCATCCTTCATGAATGCAACATATTTCAGTAGATCTAAGAATATTCTTTCATACTCATCTATTGTCATACTCCCAAGCTTGAGTTCAAATAACTTCTTCATTTTCTTTTTATAGTATCACTTGGTTAAGTATTTATTTTGAAAATATCTTTTAAACTCTCTCCAAGTAACCTTCTTCTCATAAATGTGTTTCACTTACACAAACTGATCCCACCACATCGATGCTTTTCCCTTTAGCTGATAGATGGAAATTATCCCTTCTGCCTACACAGAGTAATTATGTAGTTGGAAATACTTCCTCATGCCCAACAACCAGGTCTCCAAATCTTCACCCTTCTTATGCTCACCATCAAAGTTAGAAGGCTTGATCTTATTCATTTCCCCCTATAGCTCGTCCACCCCAGTCCTTCTCTTATGTTTTTTTTACATGAGATGGGCTTGATCTACTACATGCTTTCCTAAATGAATGTTTTGGTGACTGGTGATGTTTCCTATAAGCACTTCTTGTTTCTCTTCTTTTGCCATGAGACCCATGATTCCTTGACTTGCTTGAATCTATCTCCTTATCCATTTATTTTTTTTTTCTGTCCAAGCTTTGCATCAAATTGATATTGAAGCCATCTTGCTTCTCCTTAGCTTTCATAAGCCTCTCATTATTAACTTTATAGCTTTGGACATCTTTTTGTAGTCCCTTTATGGTTTCTACCAAGTTTATACACTTCTCCTTGCCTTCTCTATGCTCATTGGATTCTGTACTATCAATACCCATACCAATATACAAACCATCAAATTCATCATCATGCTTGTAAGCTCTCTGCACATCTTCCATGCTTTTGTCTCTCTGCAATGATTATGTTCTGATATAATAGTTGTTAATTCTGCAAAATGTGTAGTCAATAATATTTGTTAGACGAATTCATGCGACAACTTCATGAAACATCTACACAATTATGTCAAAATCCTTCATTATGATTTGTTGGATTATTTTAATATCCCAATTCAAATTTTTGGGTAAATAATTAGACTCCTCTGTCCAAAAATTTCCCATCAATTGCTCCCTTGCATAATAAATTATGGTCATTTGGATTCACCCAAATACCCTTTTACTCTTTTTCTTCCTTCTGAAGCCCGTGTGCGCACTGGTATCCAACATGTACCAATGCATGATGTCAATATTTAACATCTAAACTGCGTATCAATATTACACATGCACCACAAGTTTTGCTCCGCACAACCCCAAATTTTAGTGCGCACACCCGTGCACCATTGTTTTTTGCGCATTTCCAGTGCCACACCCCGCAATGTCAAAATTTAGTGCCCACACTTGCTCATTCTTATTTTATGCACACCATGGTCATGCCATAATTCAAAACTCGACCACTTACCAGTCCAAAATTTTACCTTAAGTGAATACTCGACCCATGTAGGCTCAATGTTGAAGCTAGAGCTCTGATACTAATCTGTAACGCCCCCTGTTACTAGCACTAACAAAATGTTTTGATACCACTTTGTGACATCCCCAACTTACTGTTGAGCAATGTCACTCCAAAATATAGTGCACATATTTTACACTATGATGTTAATCTACACAGAAACACGTGAGGTAACATACACGATCTCAAGCTGGATCACACCACACTAACTTTCCTCTTCATACACTAGTTATAACAACAAAATTAACACATAATACAACCACGTGCACAATTATTCAGTGTGCACAAGTATTACTGCGCGTGTAACCACTCTGAACACATGATTACCACTACGTGCGCAACCATTCTGGTGCCGCACACAAATTCATTTCTTCTTGTGCATGTGGATCTGCTTCCCTGCGCGCATAGGGAATTCGACCTCTTGCACAAAAGAATTATTTCCCTACACGCACGACAATTCTATCCCCACCTCGGAAACTTGTGACCATTATTACAAAATTAAACATGAATACTTAATAATTGTCATACTCTGCATGTGCGACAACAAATACTGAATACCAACATCAAGCTTTACATGTGCAAACAAAATTATATAGAATAACGACAATTGATCATATGCAACATCATACAATAAATAAACCCATATCAAACATAGATAATTAATCACACAATAATTCAGACAAGCACATAAAGGACCCCCTTTTCTACTGTCTGATAGGCTACTTCTTTGTCCGAAAACTTATTGTGTACATATTTGGGCAATAGGAGAGGTGGCCTTGTGGCTCTAAATATCCTGACACAGATGTAGTATTTCTTCATGTACCAATCTCCTATCCCCTATAAATTTTTGATACCTTATGTGGATATTTGGTGTGTATGAAACCCAAAAATGGCTTTGTGTAAAGGATCTATGAAGTAATCACAGATATCATACATGTGGTATTTACAGTTCACCTCCCACAACTGAGAGTAATACACATGAATTGGGGGGTGGATTGGATTCCTAGCCTAATTGAAAGCAGGTAACTTGTGCGCTACACAAATTGCATCTATGAGGTAAGTTGTCATGTAAAAGTTGAGTTTTTTCATACCTTGAGACTCCCGAGTTCAAGTCGTGATACTGAAGGATAAGATGTTGGCCCATTTGAAATATTTCCTGGTCTTGGCCACTGTGTATGCCATCAGAAACCATTCCATCCTGAAATGGGTGCTTGTCTCCTCATTCTATAACCTACATATCATGACATTGAGTATTTTTTCTGGATCCTTTAGGTACTATGTGGGAATATACCTTCCTCCCTTTTTCACTGGCCATTCTTCATCTACAAACCAATCTGCCATTGAAGTTTCAAAATCCTTATGATCCATTCTGAATTCATCTAGAAATAATTCGTCTAGCGACACCGTGGGCTCTGGGGATTTGTACTGAATCCTAATATCCTCAAACTTGAGAGATGTGATCAAAATGATAGAAACATTGACTATCATTGTTGTCTCTATCTGTAGGGGAGCGAAAAACCATCTTGCAACATCATTGTAGGAAAAAAGTGTTGGGCGAGTAGCTATAGTATGGATGCCGCTTCTTCTGATATTTCTGTATTTTTTGATGTCTTCATCATCAAACATATAATTTTCGTTCTATAACATGTCGTATATATCGTAGTATCTTGCATAATTGTCCCTCCCATCATGGCTATTCATATCGATAATATTAAAAGAATTTGATCCTGGAACTGGGGAAGGCCTAAGAGCTTCCCGATTCTTTTCTTTTCTGGTTTTCATCCAAGACACCTTCTTCAACTGTGTACATTGTTACACAATACAAAGTTACTCCATCTTCTACTTTGTTGTAGATAAAAATAATTTCAAACCTTTTAAAATACATACTTGATAACACGAAATTTATAGTTCGTAGTGGAATTTACCCAGATATTGTACAGGCATGACGTTCATGTTTTACGAGCTTTGCAAATAGTGTAGTGTCGATTATGCCTTAACCGAGTTGTTATATTTTCAATTTTCCCCAAACTTTGTGCAATTAATACTAGATGTGTTACAACTTCGACTCAGTCAGATTCATACAATTCATCATTAAATTTCTCTTGGGAAGTCGAGTGTTTGTTATCATTGGCATGCAATAGAAGAGATAAATTAAAGAGGGAACAAATCTTTCAATCATGTCGTTGTCGGGGTGGAGCCAATAAGGAAGAGTCCTTCGATTATATTGCTGCCAACTTTGATTAAATCACTTGGTTTGTAGGTGGAGGTTTTAAGGATATATTCCGACGACAATATGTTCTGTCTTATTATTTTTGAAATGTGTGCCAATGGGGGGAAAGTTGTGCGATGAGTTTATAAGGTTTTCAGCTTTAATTAGTTATGCAATCAATGTTAATATCTCCCTTTTATTTTCATGTAATTGTATTCAAGAAGATTTTATCATTAAAACTTTTAAAGGCCTTGATGTTGTCGTTGGGTGATAGATTAATCTGAACCGTTGAATTAGATTGGAGTTAGATCTCCAACGATGGGCCTTGCGACATATAGTCATCGGGTTTTCTCAGATGGAGAATAGAAAGCATGCCTGTGACACCTCTCGACGATGAGAAACGTTTCATTGAATAGGATAATCCATTAAGAGAATGCCACGTATGCACCTGTTAACCAATGGTAGTCACATTTAGAATATATTATAACGCAAAGGAGGGGTTGGGGCCCAACTAGTACATAACAAAGTATTTTATCCTGTGTAAATTTGAGGACCAATCCCTTGTTGACATGTGCAAAGTGATATGGTTCATTGAGACAATAATATCGTCATCATATTTTTAGGAGACAACTCTTGAGGGGTGCATTCCCATCACGATTTCCTGATGATTACGTTGTAAAGGCATCATCGTTTTAATGATTGGATATATGAAGCACGACAGTGTTGGAAGAAAAGGGTCGACGATATGTGATCGAGGTCATATGGATAATTATTAGAGCTTATCGTTGTGGATGATTTTATTTAGAAAAGAGTTAAGTCTTGTGAGGACACATGAAAAGGGGTTATATGATAGTTTCATGCACTCACAAGGAACTTTGCATCAAATTGAATTCAGAGACTGTGTACAAACCTTCGTCTCATCAGTGAATAAATAGTAAGGTAAGTAAATAATAGTACCTTGCAAAATTTTTGTAGGAAGGTATTGAGGGGTCCTAAATCCCTTTAAGTCAACAACATGAACCAAACCCGCCATGGAGGCCCAATTAAAATCTGTATCATTTGATAGTGGAATGGTTCTCCAGATCTTTCGATCTGACCAAATAATCGATAGGCTTTACGTAGTGATTGACATGATATCTTCTTATGAAAGTTCCTTCTTTAGTTTAAACGTTCTCTTTTTGTCTTTTCTCTTATTAGATAAGTCCGATTAAGAGATGTGTGTTGGTCTAAACCAGCTAGTAAAATGGGGGTTCTTAACTACTGAAGAAGGCTGAGCTTGGGATACCCCTTGTGCTCAAGCATGCAGACAAAGATATTCACACCTGTGAAAATCCTAGTATTAATACATTAACTTGTTGGTATTTCAATTATTGACCGAGATACAATTATTGAAAGAAAACATGCATGCAATAAAATGATGGCAAGAAAAATAGTTTCCTTAGCTCTAGCATTAATCACACATTAACACATCGATTTGCTTTCATCACTAGAGACAAGAACTACAAAAAATATTGAAACAACTAACTTATCAATAGATTCATAAACTCTTACTCATTACAACATCCATTCATGAAATAAATTCGGAAGTAATTTCTCCTCAAATCCAATCATACATGCCTTTGATGAAAAACAAAAAGTATGTCTCTGGTCCTAAACAAGACTTTTCAATTAAGGTAGTTTAGAAATAGTTGTTTACAATTCCAAAAATGAGGGTCTTTGCAAAAACTATCGACCCATACTAAAAGGTCAATCCTCTTATTTATAATGAATCATTAACTAAAAATAGCTATTAAAAGTGCAAGCCAAGTAAAACAAAATATCGCCGCATGGCACTTTCATCTCTCTGTCTTCTAAAAACCATCAAATAGTTTCACTGAAGTGGATGACTCTTATCATACTCTGACCATTTGACAAAGAGTTCACAAGTGTTGGCATACGGGAACCTGTGTTGGTCCATTGGGGCTGTAAGGATTTCTTTCACTTCTACTTCCTGTGCTCAATACTTGACTATTTTGACACTTAACAACTGCAAAACTACTCGAGCCTTGATCAAACGCTCCATGAACCACTGTACCTAACCCAACGCCATGCTCGCCACCTTTTCTATCTCTGCTGTCCATGCTGAGTCTTGTTCTGCATGTTGCTTGACTATGTCATGCAGGTCGACAAAGTCCTCAGCCGAATTCTGGGAGGCCGATGTCTTTCATCTCCCGATTAATCTTTACCCAACTCTTTTCGTAATCGACCCATTTTTCTTGAATCTCCTGCTGAGGTTCCTGGGCCATTTTCACCCATTATTCGACCATTTTCTTGATCTGATCTATGTTGTTGTCCCTCAGCACCCGAATGCCGTGCTCTTCGACGTCTCGACCCTTTTGAACTGCGCTGATGTAATCAATTTAGCTTGGGTGCTCTCGGTGAGCGTTTGGTGGTTGGATTTCTCAACAACATTTTACCTGCAGCTAGAACATAGTTAGAGACCATGTAAGAGATCAAATGCATATATAAATCACGATCGTCGAATTGACAAACTTGAACACATACCTCTGCAGCTTGTTTAACTTGGTTTTGATAATCTAAGGATCAACACAGTCTCAAGACGCTTGCTTTGCTTCTTTGGATGCTCTGGAATTCAAAGTTGTGTGGAACATGAAATTGTTCAAAACCATTCGAGAGATTTAAACAGGGATAAACTTACCTTGTCGCACTAGCCATTCAATTTGGGTTATGAGTGTAGTTTTATTAAATCTGTCGCCAGAACTTCAAAAACGTTTAAAATTAAATTGGATTGTGGGTTGAGGACGTGGGCGTGGGTTGTAACGTGGCCTATCAACAATTTCAAATTGCTATTGTTCAATTGGTGCATGAGGTAGCAACAAATGCAGGATGAAGCATTAACTAGTCTATTAAATGTCAAAATCCGATTGTATCTTATGCCGAAAACATCCCATCGTTTCGCTAGTCCAGTTGGTGAGTCGGGGGTCTAGATTTTGCTTCGAACACTTTTCGTTGATATCTTCTTGCAAAACCTCCAACGCCAATTGATCTTTCCATGTAGACTTGACGTGGCAAAGATGACTATGAGGTTTGACTAGGACCCAGGGAACCTTAATGTGACTCAGAATGAAACTAGGCCGTACGACACCCTTATGTGATAAAGACACATGGAACTCAATATCGACGTCTTCATTTACTCGCACTAATCGGAATAAAAAAATTCTTTAAGCTACTCATTCAAAAAATCCGATCCTATCTTGCTGAAACTGAAAAGTATCAAGGATCAATGATCGACGATAAACCTACCCAAGTGTTCCTGAATCGACTCTCTCGAAAAAGTCCCGATGCCGAAATTGTATTGGGGATCAACAATCAACGATACGTGTGTCGCAGAAAAAAATGATTTTTTTAATCCTTCTAAATTTCCCCAACCCCGAGCAAGTGCATCGGTCATCGACTATCATTGATTTCTTTATGGCTTTTGTCAATGTCTATCCTTCTCGTATTTTGCCGACGTCGATGGGGATTGGCTATCTCCTGTATTTTTCTGGCGAATAACTTACCCAAACTAACTCTACCTTCTACCGAAGCTGATGGTGCATCGATGATTAGTGTAACTTTGTGGCCTCTTTTATTGCTTGAATTTTTTCGACACTGAACATAAGCGCGTTAGGTGAAATGTTAGCTGCAAATTCTTAATTAGAATGCCGATTTTTTTCCAGATGCAAGGTGTCATTTAACAAGTTCAAAAAAACCCGACTTGGTTGATAAGAGTCATGAAAACAAAACAAAATAAACCATTCCCCAAAGTGAAATCAATTTAGACAGTAAAAGAAAACAAGTGGTACCCAAAAAGTGATAAAATTTCAGAAGGATTTTAGGGTGTGTTGAGCACTCAACAAATGGCGAATTACTGGGTGAAAGAAAAATCTTTGTTCCTTCCCTAGGCTTAGCTGATGCAGAAGCTGGTTAAGAACCTAATTGGTTTTGTTTTTACTAGAGTCTCTTCTATCCTTGCGTTTAAAATTCCCCCGGCTCGTGAATCCGGGCTCACCTATGGGGTTTCAACCTTTATTCCACCTTCGTTCCTTTTGATCATAATCCACACCCCCTTTTGACAAGAGCCGAGTAAATCATTCATTGACACTAGGCCTTTTAGTTATCATCATTTACTTTCTGTTGTGTTGCTCTACTTCTAGCGAGCCTCCATAGCCCTGACAGAGTCACCCCAATTTCACAGACCTTGCTCCGCTACCAGTGAGCGTCCATAGCCCTGGTGAAGTTATCTCCATACCCTCTCCTAATTCATACTCATTTGATATAATTGATTTATTTTTGGCAGAGATGCCCTGAGCGAGTGGGAGAGGAGGACGTCTGTTATCTGCAAGATGAGATGGTTAAGGTGAATTTTTTCCTAGCTCTATCTTGAGGTACATGCAATCCTTTGCAACTTACCATCTTTCCCTTTAGGTTTTACCAGACCACCAGGTGGACACTTCATCATTTTCCTAGGTTGTTTGTTCGAAAATATTAGATATAGAACCCTTTTAAGAAAACCGCAGTTTGCCCAACGTTTCTTGTGTTGCATGCAAGCATGAGTTATAAACAGAGTTTGCTACACCGTATTGATTAAGGTCAACCATTGCCTTATGGGACACGATTTTATTGCACAAAAATACACAGAAATAAAGGACTCCGCAATCAGCCTACCTAAGACCTACAAACTAAAATAACATGAAAACTCACACATTGTTTTTTTAAAAGAAATATTGTTTTAGGGCATGGCCATTCACTGGGAAGACGTCGATTCTCCCCCCCAGATTTTGCAACCAATACGTGCCTGCCCTAAGTTTATCGGCTACTTGGAAAGGTCCCAACCATAGATTCTGAAACTTCGAATATTTTCCCTTCGGTTCATTTTCTATATCCCATTTCAGAACTAAGTATCCTACTTCAAAATTCTTCTCTCTGGCCTTATGCTTGTCAAACCACCTCTTAAATATTTGTTGATGAGAGACGAACTTTGATTTTTCTTTCTCCCTTTATTCTTCTAGCATGAGGAGGGTATCAATTCTTTGCTGAATGATTGATGAGGGTTGTCCTCTAGATCCTTGAGCAAGCTGAAGAGATGGAAGGTATAGCCCGTTTAGGAGAATGGCTTCTTGTTCGTATACCAGAAAGTACGAGGAGTTCGATATAGTTTCCTTGGGTGTTACTCTATCATTCCATAAGGAATTATAAAGTGAGCTATGCCAGTTTCTCTGATTGTCTGCCACTTTTTTCTTCTAGATCCTTACCAAGTTCTTATTAGTTGATTCTGCCACTCCATTCCCTTGTGGATAGTAGTTTGCAGAGTATTTGATTATGATTCCTTTGTGTAGAGCGAACTCTGTTAGTAGGATGGAATAAAAATAAGCGGCATTATAAAAAACAAGAACATAAGGCATATCGAACCTTGTGATCAACTGTTGTTCTATGAATTGAATTACCATCTTTTCATTTATGCGAGTTAGAGGGATGGCCTCCGCCCATCTCATGAAATAGTCCATAGCGGTCAATATGTATCTATGTTGTTTTGAAGAACTCGGGGTAATCTCCCCTATGAAATCTAACCCCCATTGCTCGAATGGTCTGGATATGGCCATTGGTTGTAGTGGGACAACTTCTCTTTTTTCCTTCCCCGCACTTATTTGACAAGTTTTGCAATTTCTAGTGTATGTATGAGCGTCTCTAAACAACGTAGGCCAGTAATAGCTGACTCTCAATATCGTGTGAGCGGTGGTATTCCCTGCAAATTGTCCACCTACAAGACCATCATGGAGCTCCTTCAGAACCTTATCTGCGTCTTCACGTTCGATACATCTCAAAAGTACCCCATCATAATTTACGTGAAAGAGCACCGAATTTATGAGGTGATATTGTGCTGATTTTAGTGTGATAGATCTCCTTTCCTTAGGGTTTAGGTTTTCTGGGCAACTCCCGTGATCCAGGAGATAAGTTAGTTTTCCATACCAAGACTCCTATCCCGGGGGAACATATAAATCTTCACTAAACCATAACGCCAATTCATTCTCCCACCTAGAGTCTTCGTTTACTTGGTCTTGGGGCCAGTTTACACAATCCCCATCGCAGAAAAAATCGATTGTTTTAACCTTTCTATATTTCCCTGACCCCGAGCAAAGGCATCGGTCATCGACTATCAGTGATTTCTTTATGTATTTTGTCAATGTCTATCCTTCCTGTATTTTTACGACGCCGATGGGGATAGGCTATCTCCTAGATTTTCATTGCAAATAACTTACGCAAACCAACTCTACCTTCTACCAAAGCCGATGGTGCATCAACGATCGACGATTAATGTAACTGTGTGGCCACTTTTTCTGATTGAATTTTTACGAGGCCGAACATAAGCGCGTTAGGTGCAATGTTAGATGCAGTTTCTTAATTAGAATGTTAAGTTTTTTTCAGACGCAAGGTTTCATTTAACAAGTTCAAACAAACCTGACTTTGTTGATAAGAGTCATGAAAACAAAACAAAATAAACCATTCCCCAAAGTAAAATCAATTTAGACAATAAAAGAAAACAAGTGGTACCCAAAAAGTAATAAAATTTCATAAGGTTTTTAGGGTGTGTTGAGCGCTCAACAGAAGGGTACCCACTAAAACTCAAGAGATTTAGTGGGTTGTTGTGTGTCTCACAACATAAGGATCTCTCCTTTTATTGTCATTGAAAAGGTCATTTAAAAGGTTGCTACAAAGAGTAAAAAGGCTCACACCCTTGTAGATTTACCTTTCTAAGGTTTGTTTACTCTAGGGAGTAAAAAGGATTACATCCCTAGAGGAGTATTAAACCCTAGCTCATAAACAAGAGACTCCATAACCCAATAGATAAGGCACTAATATTTTGCATTGAAGATTGAATATTGTGCATCGGTAAATGTGATTTCAAGGAGATTGAATTTTTCAAGTTTGGAGTTTAATTCTACATGCTTTAAGATATATTGTGCCCTAAGGGCGTCTTGATTAGCCAAGTGATCTAGCTGTTGTGATAAACATTTATCTACAACCAATAGGGCCAGAACAAACTTACTCTCTTTCACTCTCTTACTCATTTTTCTACCACTAAAATTTACTTGCAAGCTATCATAGTTGATATACTACTTAAAGGCTATTGTTTGGGCGGATTGCTTGTTGATTTTAGTGTCTAGAACTTGCTTCTATAGAAAAAGTATGCTACAACCATATGGCTATTATAAAATCTTACTGATAACGCTTAATAACAACCCTCTTTTGCTATCAAAGTATTGGTTTAATTATTGGAAGATTGTCTACTAATTGATAGCTTTGTTTCCCACATCATACACTTTGAATTTGATGGTTTAATTTGCAGTTGTCATACCTTTGTTATTGTATATAAATATATTTTTACATTGCTGCAAATTTGGGACAACAAGCTTTCTTGTTGATTCCCTATTGGTTTTGAGGCTTTAATAATCATACGTTGTATTGTTGTGGGAATGTCTAACATTGTTTTGTAGGTACATACCCTTGGCAACCATTTATCATCTCATAATACCTTTTATCAAGCCTCATTTCCACCCTTGACCTTGACCTATAGGGGCATTCTTCAATCTCTTTCCATCTTCCATCACAATCCCCCTAGGGTCACCAATAAGCCTCCATTTGTGTTGGACTTGTCCTTCAATAAAATGAGGGGGACATCTATTGAGGTGACAATGATAGTTGTTCCTAGTTGTCACACATTTGTGGCTTGGGTTGGGATTTACCCAAACTACAAACTATGCGATAATAGGTACCTACAACAACTCTTTGCATGTTTCAATCCTATATATCCCATAGTTCATACACCAAATCATTCTCCAATATGTTCATACATTCCCTCAAGTACTCAAGCCAATTGTACTTAGCAAACAACAAATCACCCACAAGATGTGCATTTGAGTAATTAATTATAACCCTTTTCATATGCGTTTGCAATTACAAATACATATTCAATTCCTTTTCATTACGATGATAAAAATAACAAGAAAGAAGTGATTGCATCTTATTATTACTTGGATCTTTTTGGAATGTGCATATTTATGATTGGTTAATTGTTAGGTTAATTATTATGAACATCCATAGTACATTGGTTGGCTAGCTTAATAGAATTAGAGAGTTGGGTTTGAGCATTTAAGATAACAAAATTGTTATCTTGCTAGATATCCATTTAATGAATAGAATTATGGGATTGGGTGTTGTGTTTGCACATAGAGATATGTGCAAATTGGTGTATGAGAGCCCCTTGTTTGTGGGACAAGGGACCCCCTCCGCCCAACAATTTGACTGGTAAAGTCTATGGAGGTATACATACCCTACCCCCCTCTGGATTTGAACTTGTGACCTCTTAAAAGGAAACACATGTTCTTAACCATTAAGCCCACTTAGGTTAGTCAAGATGTTCTTAATACATCTTGACTAGATCTTCTACTTTATATATATATATATATATATTAGAAGATGTAGTCAAGAAAGTT
>JZKD02S1703260.1:367291-394043 GCA_000966675.3 Picea glauca
GGGATTGGAGGGGGATTTTTTGGGAGGGGATTTGGGAGGAGGTTTTTGACGCGAGGAATCCGAGATGGGTGGGGGCCTAATGAAGCTAGGTCAGGAGCCTAAACCTTTTTCGTTGTTGTCTTTATTCATGACTTGCTTCCACCCTTCCTCCTGTTGTGTTGCATCAACTTCTGGAGATTGTTTTTTACTGGGGATTTTTTTTTCAAAATTGCCATATTCGTGACAAGACTTACATTTGAACGAGAGTTGCTCATAATCTATTTTCTGAATGTGTGTCCAGTCATCCAATTTTAGCTTGATTGCTTCTGGGAGCCCTTTTTCTAGATCTACTTCCACACAAATCCTAGCACAAGAGTACATACTAGATTTAGGTTCAACCCTATCGATGAATTTTCCCAGGGTATCACCTATACTTTTTAAAACTTCATCGCCCCAACAGTGGAAATGAACATGGGGAAGACTCACCCAAATTGACACAACTGAGGGGATATCATTTTCTAGGTCAAAATATGGAGTCCATTTGTTTAAATATAACCCTCTTGGGCTGAAAACGTAAGGGCCATTTCTTAAGATGAGGTCTCTATATGATTTATGCTCAAAATAAAATATATAGATGCCCTTACCATAAAAAAAGTGATTCATGCATCCTTGGACCAAGGGATGCCAGTTCGGCTCAATCCAGATATCAACCTGCCAAGGTGAAGGGCATAAACCCATGAACTGGCCTACTAGCACTCTAGATGCAAAGGAGAGAGCCTTTCTTCTTGCTACAATGCAATGTATTTCTACTTCTGAGATCTGATGCAACTTTTTCACAAACTAAGAGGTACTAGGTCATAGGGGGGAGGGATCAATGAACCCATAGGCGCCTTGAAGGCAACGACCTCATTGAGGAAGTCTGGGGGGGGGGATCTAGATCTAGAACCATCGAAGCCATGAGGGTCGAGAGCAAAGATGCAACAGTGAGGGCTAGGGTTGCAGAGCTCGAAGGAATCACTATCTTATTTGAGATGACAGGTCTGCTCTTTCTTATTAAGTAATGTGATGTTAGTTGTTAGTGCTACCTAATAAAAAATAAATGGAAATGATAATGATTTTTTGATATTGACTTTCATTGATTCTAATGGTTTCATATTTGTACTTGTGTGGCATGTTTCTGATTCAATGGATTAAACAAAAGAATAATTTGTAAATATATTTTAAAATCTTCAATGATAAATCGACAATTTGTAAGGCAATTACTACTAATGATGCACACAAGTTTTCCTGGAAGAACATAGTAAATCTATTTAATGCTTGTTACCCAGTTACCTGGTGCAAAACTTGGTGTTGATGTTGAATGGATTGAAGATATGCATTGCTGCAGAACCAATGCATGGAGAGCGGTGGGCACCCATACTAATAGCAATTAAAAACTCACAAAATCATGCTAAAGCTATTTTAAAGAAAGTAGTGGTTGATATAGGCAAGGAAGAAGGAAATATAGGTGTTTATATCAAAGTTGTTGATTCTATACCCAAGGAAGATGAACGTGTTGTCATTATTTCAACATCTCCACTTCCAAAAGGGACTAATCACCAAGTGTACATACCAAAATTATGAAGTTGTGCAGGTGACCACTGAACATGGGGTATTTCAAGAAGCACTTGTATAGATGTCAACAAGGATAAAAAACAATCTATTCTTAGGAAAACCCATTTCAGTTGCTGGTGTTGGTATCTAATAAAGAACACAAGCCTCTAGTTCCTATTCTGATGACACCATAGAGGGGAAGACCTAAACCTGACTCGCCTCCTATAATCTATCCTCATTTGGGAGGACCCCTACATGGCATTGATCAAGGAGGATGGCTACCTCACAATGTTGATCATTCATGATTCCAAACCTACATGCATTGTCTTGGAGGAACACATCACAACTACCCACCATCACCAGGTCCATGGGTAGTGCAAGGAATGGGTGATGGACTATTGAAATTATAGGAAAGATGAATTCGATTATTTAATTTTTCTGAAATATTTCAAGTATTTTTACAACTGCCAAAGAAAAAAAATATGTATCAACAATATTTTGTCTAGTAAGATTCAGTCTTATGCTTCATTACCAGTAGGATCTTCCATTTTGCAATCCCATACAGAGTGTTGATACATATATTCACGACTATACCAAAAAGGACCATACTAGAAACCATAGTGTGTTTCTTTCTTACATGTGTGGTTACAACAATGATGATGACATACATTTTGTTGATTGGAGTTTAGTGACAAAGGTGTAAATCATTGGAAATGGTGTGAATAAAATGAATAACATAGCTACAAGTTCATAAGAATTTGAGCTTGTTTCTATCCCTAAGCTAGTTTTTCTCGTGCCATGGATTTACTACCCTCTTTTCAAGTGACCAAAGTGAAGCATAGAGAACTATTGTACAAGGATCTATGTGTGTGTGTATTACCTTTTTACAATCTACTGAATTCATTCCTTGCAAACAAATTAAAAACAATGTAAATTTTGGGTCCATTTTTTTGCTGCTCAAGCCTTGCTTCAACTAGCAATCATATTTACTAGATACCATGCCTCATATACCCACAGGGGTGATTCGGGCTAAGAATAATTTTAGAAGAATATAGTCACTGCTGCAGATATGTTCCATTTAGGGAAGGGATATTAGTATACCAATCTTGTAAATCTAAGGTTTACTTTTCCAGCAGGGAATGAGGCAAATGCAAAGACACAGTAGTTAGAGGCTTATCAATATTTAAGGAGGATTTTTAGGAAATTTATTATCATGGATCCCTTATAAATTACCAGTGAGGCGGTGAGAAAAGGTCATTACATTTTGGACAAGTGTAAGGCATGCTAAGGTCTGAAACTCACCCAACAAAATTTGTCCAAGGGAGAGCTTGAAATCACTTGCATGATTGATGGAATTGCAGAGATGAGGCGCCCTAAGAAGAAAATAATACTAATGTTTTATGCGAAGGTTGATTTGTTTATATATGTATTGGTATGAATTTCATTTTTGACATTGAAGCTAAATTGAACCTAGAACTGAGTCAAACCTATTGTTACACGTCAAAATGTCACACTTGAGTGTCGCACCCTAAGTGTCACAAGCATCACAAAGTGATGTATGTACCTTGTTAAGTGTTGCATGCACTGTCTCAAGTGTCATATGCACCTTGCTAAGTGTTTCATTCACTTTTCTAAGTGTCACAAACCATTGACACCATAAACATTTGTCATAATCCCTAAGTCATGTTGGAAGAAGAATCCCTACCATCTGATAGTCAAAACACACCTTTTTCTTGGAAAATTGACCATTTTTGGGAAATAAAGAAGGCTGGCACTCCCCTACCCATTCTTAGGGAGAATCGATGCTCCCCCTACCAGGTTAAGGGGGCACCAATGGTGCTATTTCTCTCACTAGGGCGGGGGCGCCAGTATTGTTAGAGGGAAATATGGTATCTTCCACCTTTTTCTAAGGGCTAGCTCCAAATGGATGAGGTTTTTTTGGTAGACTAATATACTATGGCTCTATCTTAGGATCAAATACCAACTTAAGGATCCATATCCTCAACCATTTAACTCATTTTCTCATGATGGTTAAGCCTCTCAAGCCTATATATTGAAGGCATTTCCAAGGTGAAAGGGGGAATAATTCACACGTCAAACCTTTGATCCTGGGAGAAAGCATCAACATTTTGATTTCAAGATTCATGAAAGGGATGGATGAGGGGAAATTAGAGAAGGTGTTGCAGCATTAGACATGGCTTTTAAGTTCTTGTAACTTATTTTCCAAATTAATATTAACTTGGCCAAAGGATGACATCCTCTGTTTAATAGAACCTGAAGCAGAGGATGTCATAAATGAATTTCACAAAGGAGCGTGTGGAGGAAATCATGCCTGGAGGGCCACGGCCTATAATATCCTAAGAGCTGGATATTATTGGCCAAATTTATTTACCGATGTGAGTGACAAGGTTAGAGCATGCAACCCCTGCCAATTGTTCTCTAGAAAACAAAATCTCCTTGCGCTACCTTTAGTCCCAGTCAAAACATAGGCTCCTTTTCAACAATGGGGTCTGGACTTCATTGGAGAAATTCACCCACAGTGAAGCGCCCAACATAAATGGATTTTAACTGCTACCGATTATTTCATGAAAGGGGTTGAATTTTTTCCAACTTGGAATGCCACATATTCGATAGTTATAAAGTTTTTGGAGGAGAACATATTATCCAGATTTGGCTGCCCTCAGAAAATAGTTACAGACAAGGCCCAAGCTTTCAAATCCATGGAAATGATAAGATTTTGTCAAAAGTAGAACATTGTGCTGGGGCATTCTACAACTTATTATCCTTAGGGAAATGGGTTGGCCGAATCGTCCAACAAAAGTTTGATGAATATAATCAATAAAGTATTAATGGAAAATAAGAAGGCTTGGCACGTTCACCTAAATTACGCCTTATGCGCACACCAAATCAACACTAAGAAATCAATAGGTATGTCTCCTTTCCAAATGGTTTATGGTACCGACATTGTCCTCCCTATCAATCTAGCTCTTCCAGTAATGAAGTTGTGGCAATATGCAAACGAAGAGCCTAATGACGTAACAATGAGGATTAACCAAATAATCGAAGTCCAACAAAACATGGCCGATCAAAAATATCAAGATAATATGAAAGTCCTTTTCGAAAAAAAAAGCGAAAGACAAAGAGTTTCTTCTTGGTGATCTAGTTTTAAAATGGGATGCCAGAAAAAAAAGATGTGGGAAAACACAGTAAGTTTGATCACCTCTGGTTCAGACCGTTCAAGATCGCAACTACAGAGGGAAAGAACTCGTTCCTATTGGGAAATATTGGCGGAAAAACTTTTGACGCCCCTATCAACGGGCGCTATCTAATTTTTTTTATGCAATAATCCTGTTTCACATTACCATTGTATATACCGGTTTGATTTCTTGTTTAATTTTTCAATTTCATTTTCCTTCTTTCACAAATTATCTAAATTTTACTTTTTGTAAATAAACCTAGTCTTATGCGATATAATAAAAGAAAAATATAACATGTCCGTACTGCATATCATTTCTATTCTACAAAATTCGCTAATTTTTTCTATCTTGGTCCCGTGCATAATGATTACTATCAGAAGAAAAATGGGAAGAAATCAAAATCTAATGCTCAGTTTTCAAAAGATTTGTTTTCTCTCAAAACATGTGATGAATTAAAAATTGCTCTGATTGAGAATTTAAGTGGAATGCAAGGTATGAAATTCTATACCTAATATTCAAGCTAAAATGCAAAGGAAATTCTATCGGACATGAAAAAGGTTCCACTCACTTAAATATAATCACTTGATCAAAGATAAAAAAAAGTATACATATGTAGGGTTCTGAGTCGAACGAAAATAAAATAAAATAAAAATAAAAAGGACTTAAAAAGAAAAGCTTGAATAGTCAATAAGTGCACTCGTGCAAAATAAAAGCTCTGTTGCATCGGGCCCCCCAAATCCTAGTTCTCTTTCTTTTTTCCTATCTTCAAGCTTTTACCCTATTCTGATTTTACTACCTGGCCTTAAATATTCATAGAAAGAAATAATTTCACCTTGAATTTGGAAACTTAAAAACATATTTTCAAAACAAGATTAGGAGAAAATTTTTATATTCCTCGGATTCTAACTAAAAGAAAGTATGTCTAGATTAATCTTGATAAATTTATCTCTTCTAACAAATTTTAACTGAATAGTTTGCTCAAGGCCAATCCCTGGAAAATTAAAATTCCCCATAAGATCTTCCCTATAGGAGAAGATGTATTGAAGATCAGGAGAGAGTTAGTTCAGAGTACAATAAAAAATCGTTGACAGACCTTCATTGTCAAATCTTAAACATATAACATCCCTGTATGATACATACAAATTGATTGCCCCCACTTCAAGATTATAAAAAATATAAGACATATGGTGAAAGGAAATTCATATAATGATTGCCCCCATCTAGTCCAAGACAAATGGTGAAAGAAAATTCGTAAATCGATTGCCCCCATTTTGTCCAAAAGAGATGATGAAAGGAAATTCATGTAATAATTGCCCTCATCTCAATAAAAATGTGAAATGAAAATTGAAGTGGTGAAAGTAAATTCAATGGGAGTCGTAGATAACTTCACCGAGGTACTGAACAGGCTCGCTGGCAATGAAGCAATATCTATGATACCTGTAGGACTATCATACATGTACAAACATACTTTGATATCTAGTTCTCCTTCCGATTATATTTACATTCTGAAATGATAAGGGATTCCCCAGATAAATTATAAAAATTACTCAGCCTTGATGTGAACAAAATCGACCAAAGTTTGATACTTCGGTTAAAGTTGTTTTGATTATATTGAGAAAATCTACACTCAATTTCAAGAAAAGGAAACATATCAATAGCCTAACTTCCAATTTTTCTCTGTATGATTTTTCTCCAAGGGTGTTTAGTATAAATATAGTGATGACTCCATTCACCCAATAAATGAACTTGGTCTACTATTCTTCCATGCCTCGCAGGGAGACACGATCTCCAGATGGAGCCTATGTTGGAACATTTATTATCCTATAACTTTGAGCTTTAAAACAAAAACATCTATGGTTAAATCGTAACAAGGTGCATGTGATAATCGCCGTTGATGAAGTTCCTCAGATTGATTGGACGATCCCAATCTCTTTGGATTTGTGGAGCCACCTAATTATTAAGTAACCAAATCACTAAAGGTTGGCTCAGCGTTTCGTGCTTTGGATATTTCGACAAGTCATGACTTTAAAAACCCCGAAACCCAAAAGAATCCGTTATCACTCTTTCATAAACTTTCAAAGGACACAAGGCATAGTACACGTGCATATTTCGAGTCTTCCCTGGGTTGACATGTGGCATCCATTTGCGACATTTTCCTCTGAAGATTCATACGAATCTAAGTAACACGTGGCACCCCCTGGTCTCGACATGTAATTCAAAATGACATCACCCTCGACACATCACTATGGGTAACGACCATTCATAAATATAATGAAGAGAAAAATTGGAAATCCACGAAGCGACAAAATATCTAAATATTAAATCTTAATTAGTTAAGTTAATCTCGGTTAAAAGACAATTAATAACTTCGCACTTCGAAAGTTCGGACATTTATCATCCATCACATCTTGAAGTCTCCGAAGTATGAACTTTCGAAACACTTCAAACTTAAATGAGGTTAATTAAAGCTAAAAAGCGATTATCTGATAATTAATCATTTCGCGGTTTCGGGGATTCTATCTCGAGCTACTATTAAAAATACCGAAGTTCGAATACCCAAAAACACTTAAAGTTAAACATGATTAATTAATGTTTTAAACAAGATTATCTCACAATTAATATTTCGTGAATTTGCGATTCGGGAAATTTCAAACCTATTTCATCCAAGTCCCCGATCGCGAACCACCAATATTAATGGCAT
Organism: Picea glauca; assembly: GCA_000966675.3. NCBI lineage: Eukaryota > Viridiplantae > Streptophyta > Pinopsida > Pinales > Pinaceae > Picea > Picea glauca. The sequence continues at coordinate 374,762 of JZKD02S1703260.1, forward strand.
TAATCACAAATCAATGACAATGATTTCAATATAGATTGTAGATCACCGCCTAGTTTTTCTCATTAAGGTAAATAAATTTATCGTCAATAAAGGTATTCTCATATCAATACGCTTGAGGTGAATAAGAATATTTGATTTTGAATTCCATTTTCATTCTCACATAATAACAAGTTTTAGCCAACTGAGAAAGCTCACTCATTCCCCTATAACAGGTAACCTAGTTCCGATTTCATCAATATCATGGCACCAAGAAAGATGGCTAAAGCATCTGGTGAAATCACAAATCCAAACACAATTTTCTATCAGACACCTCACCGAGAGCCATAGATACTGTAAAATCTTGGACACAGGTGTTTGATATTCTAGAGCATGAGATTATAAATTGTTGAGAGGATTTAGGTGATGAAGTGAGTGAAACCCATGCAACTAAACTCAGGGATATAGCTCAGCCAGGGCTACAAAATATAGCATGCCGACTGAGACTCATGCCATATAATGACATGTTAGGCTTGGCCCTAGAAAACGTTGACATTTCAACCAGGAGCATTTACAACTCACAGAAGGTTGTTGTTGGGTCCTTTTGACCGGAACACATATAACAAGTAATGTATAAACTATCCCTCATTTTTAAATATAATTACAACGCTGCATTCATGCTAGAGTTCGAGAAACAGGAATGTAAGCAATATGATAAAACCTACCCTGATTTAATCAAGGACTGGTGGGGGCACTCGAAAAAATTCAGAGCCAACACTCACGACATTTACGCCACAACATCGTTAGAAGCACGCATGGCTTATGTGGCTATGATGTTATGTAGGCTATTCGGGAAGAAGGACTCCACCCACTTCCCATTGGCATGGGTACCAATTATGCATGAAGTGGCCGAGGGCTACTCCTTCAACTGAGCCAAGATGTTATCAGACAACTTGGCTAAGGAAATCACAAAGTACCAATTGGAAAAGTCCAAAGGGAAACCTGCCCCTTTTTATATGTCAGCATACATCACAGATGTTATTTTCTTTCTGAATCCTTTCCCTCTAATGAACTGGAGCTGGACTCCAACCAGTGCTGAACCTATCCATTTCTATCACTCCAAACTGTGGGAAGACAGAGCCAAATATTTCTTCTATGAAATCTTCCATTACGTAGTGGTGCCTATTCATATTGCCCTATACAGTTGCCCATCTCCCATAATTTCAGACAGAATCATGGTAAACCTGGGAAAAATAGAAGACTGGTACATTGAAGAAAACTTTTCCTAGATCATGGTTTTCAGGTGCTTGGTCCCCCCCATGCTCTCCCAAAGTTTTTACCAGATCGGTTGGTGTGCCAAGAAGTGGCTTATCATATTGTGACAGGGGGCATCTGTAAGGAAATGAAAGTGACCCAGAAAAAGGTATGGCCAACCTTCCCTCTTCAGCTTGGTACATTTTCGTTGTTAGAATTTGACCATTCTAAAGTAGAGGCTGCGACTCTAGAAGATGTCAAGTTAGTTGACATTGAGTTTAAAAGGCACGATCCACAAAAGATCGTGGAAAATCACCTGGATCAATACAATTTAAAGAATTATGTGCACGAGAATTCCCCACAAGATGAAATATTCATGGGAGCCAGGTCATACGAGGAATTACTAGACAGAGTCCAAACTCTGTCACCAGATCAACAGACCAACTTCTTCAATTTCTAAAAGCACAGATGAAATAGCTTGCCTAAGGTACTACAGGGAGAGTCGGTAGCCCCTTCATCTACATAGGAGACTGTACCCCCTGGTTTTGAGACAAGAATCTCTTGAGGAAAGCAAACTAAGGAAAATCCAAAAGACACTGAAGTCTCAATCGAAAAATTGGAAGCTTCAGTATCAACTCCACTAGGCCCTCAAGCAAAGGCTCAACTCGAACCATTTCTAAAATGAGGACATGATACATCACCGTCTACACTAGATAAATCGATTACCAACACAACAAAGAAACAACCATCCTTAGATATAGGCAACCCCATTATTTCATTAACACCATTGCATTCAAGTCGCGAAAATCCCAGTTCTGAAGTCATCTTTATAGATGATCTTGCCCCGATTTCAGCCGAAGAAATGCCTCCTTCAGACTTCTTTTTTAGCAAGAAGAGGAGGGTCATAGTTAAACTAGAAACACATAAAAAATATGGTGCAACAATCAAAAGGAAAAGAATGATGTATGATGGACATGGCCTAGATGATTCATAATTCGCTAAGGAAATGGTAGGTTCACTAGGTGACTTTGCCACGACCAATCAATGGCCAGTAAAAAATCTAGCTGAGCAGCTGAAACAGAGAAACCTGTTGGTAGGGAAGTTGCAAGATCAGATAATGACTATGGAACATGATGTGAGGAATAAGATGAACAAAGAGTTTGAACAAGTCAAAGCCTATGAAAGACAACAGATCCAACAACTGAAAGCTAACCTTGATGAGCTCTATCAGAATTCACAGGCCAACAGAGGATTGGTCACTCAACATGAAGAATTAATCAAGCAATTACAAGCCAAGATTGACTTGACTGAAGGTACAATAGTAGAGATGGCATCTTTTCAGGCTCAAGCACTGGAAGTACATGAAAATCTAGAATCAACCCAGCAAGATCTCTTTACAAAAGTGGAAGCCATCCAAAATTGCTTCCAAGTAGTAGATCTTTCCCTGAAGAACATCTATATTAAAGAAAGAGAAGGTTGCTCAACTTGGGATAAGTTTCAAGAGGCTATCTTACTGGTACCAAAAGATGACATATTAGAGGTTCCTCGTGTTACAAGGGAAAAACTCTCTATGGCCAAGGGTAAACCAAAACAGACAGGTATGACTGCAGAAATCAACTCAATTCCAACATGTGCTATATAAACTAATGTGAAATACGAGGAAGAAGCCTACCTCAATCCAATCGTTTGATGCCATTCCACCATTGAGAACTTTGACCCAAATCTTTACACCTGCAAGAAGTTCTCAACAAATAAGCGATGAAAGTATATAGTGACAATATATAAAATGAGTTAGCACATCAGATAACACAATCCATTAATAAACATTACAAACATGCCCATGGATAATAATAATATATTTGCAAGATATCGATAGAACGGGAAAGGATTATATCTATTAATAATTGATCAAAAAAAGTATCAACATTACAGACTTCCGTGTCGGCACGGTTCTAAACCAAGAAACCAAGTTCCTTCCAACTGGGTCTCCACCACTTCAATCCTCCACCAAAGGTAACCTCATAGCAAAGAGGCAATGAGGTCCTCTCGACAATAAGGAAAGAGATTGGGGGATAAACACTTCAAACTTGAGGGACAAAGCGATGTAGACTCAATATGAAGTAATTTCTCTAGAGTAACTTTGCTCTCAAAGTTGAATGTTTTCTCTTCTTTTTCCATAGCTTGAAATTGTGCTCTTATAGCCTCCAGAATGAAACTGAAGGGCTGAGTCGGAATGTTTCCAGTATATGGAAGGCCAAAAATCAGAGATCTTTTGTCGTGACATGGAAACTCGACCTCATTTTGTATTTTCTGGCACAAATCCCAGTATACGCGAGCTGTAGTGGAGCAACAAGCGTATACGCATCTTGCAAAGCAGTTAGGGAGCGCATATGTGGAAAAATATAAATTTTTGGCTCTGGATTTATCAAAAGGGGGTTGATAAGTCTGCATAGGGAAATGGAAAAAGGCCCTCTGTGCAAGATAGTAATGGTGAGGAAAATCTTGCTATAACAGATGCCCCCTAATGTATGAGATCAGAGGAGTATCTGCGATGGCCGAAATACATTATAAATAACCTAGAAGTGGAGTGGTAGAGAACCAATTGGATGAACTCAATTGCTCATTACATTATGTATTGACTTTGCATACATGGCTGCCAAGAATACAGTCCAGATCCATGCGGAAAATACACCAACAAGTGTTCATGGCCATGAGTAGGCAAGTATAAATGCAGTTACATGCCAATAGCTATCATAGTCACGAACAAGGCCCAGTGAAACCAGTCTCAAAATCAATTTGAAGATATCTGTATACCATGGAGTACAATCTAATCTCCCATGATCGCTGAAGTCAATAGGTACTGGTCCAATGAAATGGAAGCAACAACTCAGGAAAGCTGCGTCCACAAAGTGATGTCTTCAAGTCTTCAATACAATCCGCCAATGGTGCAATTCTACATAATGTGAATAAATGAGTTGAGGTCGAACACGATGAGACATCGTTTGATTACCGATCATTGAGGTATATCGTTAACAAACGTGAGACAACCTACCAATGATGAAAGTAGGTATCACAACACCAAGTACATCTCTACAAATGTGAATAAAGGAGCTGGTGTTGAACACTTGAGAGATCCATTGATCAGGACATTGGAGAAATTTCTATTTTTGACACACTAGTTCAATGGGAGTAACACTAGTTCATTGGGAGTTAACTGACTAGTTCTATTTTTAGACTTTCTATTTTTACCATCACTATTATGCATGCATGCATTCCTAAGGAAAGCTAACTGCTTGATTGCTTTTCTTAATTATGGAATGCTTTGCCCTATATATGAGTGTATTCCACTCATTCATTGTATCATATTGATCATGATCTATGCATCAATAATTAGCTCATTGGAGTAGTGTGAATATATTTTCTCATTCTTCCATATTGAATTTCTCTTCCTTTCTTGATAAGATTTGTTTGTACTTGCTTTAGCTAGATCTCCTATGCAGGTTTACATGAAACACTGACATGGTATCAGAGCTATGTTTCTTGGAGCAAGCTAGACAAGCCAAAGAATAAGGAAAATCAGAGTTTCAACGAGCTAAATCTATGGTCGTAAATTTCAACAGTTATTTTTCTCAAAATGTTACTTTTTTGAGGAAACAACCCACGTTGAAAGTAAATCGACCCATTTTGGAAGTGGTTTTTCAACCGTTTGGTGAGATTCTTCACCTTTTTCTTATAAAGTAAGCCACAAGATGGCCTCCTGAAAATGATACGAATCCGTGGCCATACCTTTCTACAGTGATTGCTCCCCAAAATATTAAGTTTCTGGGGAAATGATCCACATGGAAAGTAAATTGGCCCATTTTGGAAGTGGGTTTTCAACCATTTTCTCAGAAAGTAAGTTGCAAGATCATCTCCTAAAACTGATACAAATTCTTAATTTCTTAATTTTTCACTTGCAGATTGAGATCAAATTTTTAGGGGTTCTTAGAAGCAGTGAGAGAGATAGATATGAAAACTATTATACAATAAAACTTGGTGGTAATCCTCACACCATACAATTATTTTGATTGGAAGCCCAAGGTGACATTCCAACTCAAAATAAAAGGACTGTATAATTTGACGATGGCAACATAAACATAACCTACATCAGCGATTGAGAAGATGAGATGGGCAAACCGTAAGGATGAGGCCACAAGACTACTTTTTGAGTTAATCTCCACTGATTTATGGTTTCATGTTGCTACATGCAAGACTCCAAATGAGATCTAGACCACCTTGGAAGGACTCTTTGGAAAGCAGGATGAGATGTGAGGTCATATGCTTGAGGTAGAGTTGAATACCTTAGACCCTAAAAGTTTTGATAATATACAAGATTTTTTTACTAAATTTAAATCTTTTCTATTGAGCTTGAGTGAATGTGGTATTGATAAGTCTACACAAGAGAAACAACTTATTCTAACAATCTTGGCCAAGCTAGGACCAGAATACACCGTATATGTCTCCAATTTCCATTCTGGCAGATGTCTTTTTGGAACAAATTGGAAAATGCCTACGTTGGCTCAGTTCATTGAGTCTCTTACACAAGAGCAGACAAAAATCATACAGATGGGCCTCATGAAATATCCCAAAGAACATGCACTCATCATGCATGATGGAAAGGGTCATCTAAAAAGAACGGGAAGGAGGGATATTCCAAACCCTTCAATGATTCTTCAGGTTCCAGAGACTCTTTAGATTCCAAAAATAAGAAGAAAGGAAAGCAGTGCACTCACTGTGATAAACCAAATCATGAAGAATCCACATGCATGAAGAAACAGATTGATCTTATGGCAAAGACACTTCAGCAGGACAACCTTGGAAACTTCATTCCAGAGGGAGTCAAGAAGTGGAAGGAAGAAGATCCTGCTCCTAAGAAAGGTAATCATCATGCTCTGGTTGCAATTAATTCCTCATCTGATTCATGGATTATAGATTCTAGTGCATCCCATCATATGGCAGCAAAAGAGGAAGTTTTCTCTTCATTGAGTCCATGCTCAAGACCCCCTATTCTCATGGGGGATGATACTCCAGTAGAAGTAGCAAGAGAAGGGAGAGTGGAACTCCACAATGACAGTTTTGAGAATGTTTTACATGTTCCAAATATTTCTATGAATATTCTCTCAGTTTATCAGATCGCTCAAAAAGGTAAAAAGGTTGAATTTACATCAGATTCAGTTTCAGTAATTGACATGCATGACAATTCCATCATTGGAATTGGTGAGGTGGATCACAATTCAAGGTTGTATAAATTCACTAAGTTTTCTGATGATGACTCCTTTATTCTACTTACACATAAGGAGAGTACTTTGCATGCACCTCTAGTGCAACATGCATATACTCTTGTTCTTCCATCAGTTTCAGACATCAGAGATGATTCCATACACTCAGATTCTGTACATGGAAATAAGCAGGTAGTACATCCAGATAAGAAGCCAACGTCGAAGCTTTAGCAGATGCCCAAGAAGGCACATATCACACTTCAGGCAGTAGGCAACCTTGCAGACAGTCCATTGGATTCGAGGAGGACTCAATCTCAGCACGAGGAGCCTTCTCATGTATTTTTAGCTTTCGAACCTGCGATGCCCATGCATTGCTATATGGTTCAATCTACTGATCCACAAAACTACAATAGGGTTGTGGGAAATCCATTATGGCAAGCAGCCATGTAGAAGGAGTATGACTCACTCCTATAGAACCAGACTTGGAATCTAGTTCCACGTCCACTATAAAGGAATATTTTCAGGTTTAGATGGGTCCACATGATTAAGAAGTACAAGGCCCAACAGGTTGCCAAAGGACTTCATCAGATCCATAAATATTTCTACATCTTCACGAAGACTTTCAATGAGAAGAAGTTTCAGACTTTGCGGGATTTTCTTGCAGTGAAGAACACAATTGTCTAACAATTGTTATTTTCTTCTTTTGATACAATAACTTTTGAGGGGGGATTTTGTTCCCACTTGGTTTTCCCTCTTTCCTCACTTTTATTCAGTGTTCATTAGTTGCATTGTACATGAGTACCTAAAATGGCCTAGTATCCAGGACTCATTTTTACTCCATAGTGATGTTCAGGGGGGGTGTTGGAGAAATTTCTATTTTCGACACACTAGTTCAGTGGGAGTAACACTGTTCATTGGGAGTTAACTGACTAGTTGTAATTTTAGACTTTCTATTTTTACCATCATTATTATGCATGCATGCATTCCTAAGGAAAGCTAACTGCTTGATTGCTTTTCTTAATTATGGAATGCTTTGCCCTATATATGAGTGTATTCCACTCATTCATTGTATCATATTGATCATGATCTATGTATCAATCATCAGCTCATTGGAGTAGTGTGAATATATTTTCTCATTCTTCCATATTGAATCTCTCTTCCTTTCTTGATAAGCTTTGTTTGTACTTTCTTTAGCTAGATCTCCTGTGCAGGTTTACATGAAACACTGACACATGAGACATTGATGTATTCCCATCTATCAATGGCGAGAGAGCCTGCCACTAATGAATGCAAGCCTCAAGGTACTCATAAAACTCTAGGTCTCGTATCCAGAATACATGAGCTGAAGTCGATGGAAAGAGACTCGTTGAAAGGAGAGAATTAAGACATCTCTCATCAGTCAGCATGAGGAACAAAGCAAGAGCTTCATGATTTGGTGGAGATCGGACAAAGAACATGTTCACGAACCAATGACCCTATGTGTCTTTCACGTGTGCCAAATGCAAGCGGTACACAAAAAAGACCCTCTGAATAACAACCAATGATGAAAACTGCTAACAAAGGCAAGGAAACCACCAATAAGGCTAATGGCATCCAAGACATTGCACGAATCCCAAAGTGTGAATAGATGTCTTGCCGTCGAACACAAGGGAAACCACCCAGTCAACGACCCATGATGAAATGTCGATTGCTGGGTTCAAGGTGACCTACCAATGATGAAAGTAGGGCCAAGGTGCATCATAAGACCAAAGTATCATGTGATTTTGAGACAAACTGAGGGTATGGCCGACATGCAAAGTCAATATTTATGAGGAGTGTCCGACACAGGTTGATAGACTTCCTTTGAACAAGAGCATGAGACATACGATGGAATCTGACATCATAGACTCAATGATATGACAACTAGATGCATGAGGCATCCATAATGTTCTCTATAGTGACTAGAAGATTAACCAGTCGGTAGAGAAAATTCTGTAATGAGATCAACTTCCTAAGGCCATGCTAAACCCAAAATTATGATGACGCAAGGACTCAATAACTTTGTGCTCTGTTCAAAATTGACACGACTTCTTCCAATTACAATATAATACTCCCTTCCTGCCCGTCTTTTTTTGTTTTTTCATAACAAGTGAATGCTATGATACAAAGGAGGGAACGAGTGTCGCAAGTAAGCAAAACTAGTTCTAGTAGTGGAACGTACCTATGCTCAATGTAAGGAAATGCATGCAGGAGATGGACACTCGGGGTGATGTTCCTTCCAGGGTATAGGGTGTCAATTTGCAAAGGATATAAACAAGGATTTGCTTGGTTGAGGATGCAAACTGCTTGGGCCATGGTTTATAATGCAAAGCGAGAACCGGCTAAAGGCTCAATACTGCAAGTAAGGGCATGAGATGCAATCACAATTTAATGCCAAAAAATGTCTTTTTTTATATCTTTTAGTCTACTTGGTGTGAAAAAGGGGTAAACTTGTGCCAAATAGATGTCATTTCAAATCCAATTTACGAGTGTGAAAAAGACAAGTTCACTCGGCGATCTTTTCCATTTTTGATAGTGAGTCGGAAAAGAGCTTAACTAAGACTCGTGATCATTCAAATCCAATTTTAACGAGTGTGAAAGGGAAAAATCACTCGACGATCTTTTCAATTTTTAATAATGAGTCGGAAAAGATCTTAACTAAGACTCATTTTGAAGATTCTAGGCGGCAAGCCACGGGGGAGGCCAAGGCTCCCGTGCAGACCTTCTGTGGAATGTCGGTGTCTTGCGAAGAACCGACACAGGGTTGGGAAGACCCAAAGATCTCCAATTCGAGGAGGGAAAAGTGATAACGGAGGTTATCATCTCCATTCTATATCAAATAATGTCTCTTCCTGGAAAAGACATAGGCATAGGCATTGGATACCCCACAAGACCACCCCAATCAAAGGGAATCTCTTCGAGACTTGGAGGCAGATAACTCGGGAAGAGTAAAAATCTCTTTAGTTCAGAAGGTGTAGTACTATAAATGCTAAGGACATGGCATATAAGGTATAGAACCAGAACCAGAAGAGCGGAATCTTCCAAACATTGCATTGGCATGACCGTTTCCTTAGACTTGTCACTCTCCAAGAGAAGAGTGGGGTCGATCGAATATTGCATCGATATGAAAAATTCCTTAACCATTGGCTGAATAAGATGCAAAACAACAAGTTCAAGAGACACATCACCTCTGAACATAGGAGAGGTGTCGGTCGAAGATTGCATCGACATGACCAAAGGTTGAGTGGGATGTGAGACAACAAGGTCAAGGGACGCATCAACCCCTAAAGGAAAAGAGGTGTCAGCCGAAGATTGCATCGGCATGATTTTTGTATCAACAAAAGAAGGAACAGAGTGTTGTGAAAACATAGATGCCTCAGAACCCGAAGGGCCCCTAGGTGAGCCCCACGCTTTTGGTATCCCAGCATTAACAAGACACAAACGAGTAAGGTGACTTCCTTCGCAAGTCCTGCAATAGAATATAGGCTTACGTCTGAGATGTCTAGGCTTCTCAATCATATGAATGCCCCCATCATGACTTGCATTGGCTGGTGACATGCTCCCAGTATGGCTTGCAGAGGCTAGTAGAAAATATCCAACATGACTAGCAGAGGTTGGTGATGAATCCCCAACATGACTAGCAGAGGTTGGTGATGAATCCCCAACATGACTAACAGAGGTTGGTGATGGATGTGTAGTGTGAATATAAGTGACCAAACATGTGCCCCCAACATGACTTGTAGCAGCTGGTTGCAGGTCTTCAACATGACTCGTAGAGGTTGTCGACCAATCACCAACATGACTAGTAGAGGTTGGTGATATAACGTTAGTATGAAACGAAGTGACTGGACTTGTGCCCCCAGCATGACTTTCAGCGAGTGGTTTCAGGTCTTCAACATGACTTGCAGATGTTGTCAACCAATCTCCAACATGACTAGCAGCGGTTGGTGATATAATGCCAGTATGACACGCAATGATTGGACTTGTGGCAGTAGTGAATTGTTGCATTTGAGTCCAAGGTGCATGGAAATATTTATTTTGAGAAATTGTAGGCCAGGAAGGATCCTAGTTTACACCTTGTCCCTATCCGACAGGACAGTATCCTCCTCGATACTAATTCATAAAGGGTTGTAAGGGCATCGACACTGAGGAAGTTGCTTGTGAAGAGAAAGCGACATGACAAGGGTTACTCACATGAGGATATATGTTGCCCCCAGATGAAGGAACTTCATGAGGGGGGTTGCCCAAAAAATAACTCCCCCTGGATGAAACACTGGAGGACAGATAGAGGTCCGCCATGGGAAAAGTGTTCGTAGTAACTGACATAGCGAAAGAAGGATAAGTGGATGGAGTGTGATAAGTAGAATTGTTGCTTAATTGGGCACTTACTTCTTGCATAGTGGATTCATAGGAAGGAAGATTCCAACCTCCTACCGTAAGAGGTGTTTGAAGGATATGACTCCCACCAAATAGAGAGGGATAAGAAAGAGGCATCATGCCCCCAAACCCAAAACTTGTATTCGCATAAGGAGGTGAGACAGAGGATGGTAAGTGCGAAGACATATCAGACATACCATGAGGAAAATGATTAGGTACCTAAGGTGTAGGCTGAGTACCATAATTTTGCATACCATAATGCAAAGCGGAAGGATCTGTCCTCATGAAATGAGTGAACATCATGGGGGGGGGGTAGCAGTAAATGAGGGAGCAAAAGGAACTCCACTATCCATGATAATAAAGACTCAACACGAAAACCTAAGGCCAACTAATAGTCAAAGAGCACTCCAAAAGTCAAATGGCCAATATGCATGAAAATGGGCTAAAGTGGCTGAGTGGCCTCCCTCGCTAAAGAAGGTATGTCTCATCCAAGAGGGACTTGAGACTCCCCGTTAAATTTTGGAGGTAACAAAATTATTTGTAAGGGCCCTTATGGGCTTAACAACCAGTCGGTCAGATCCCCCCGGAGAGGTAATCCTCCATAAAGGTTGTGTGCTGTCCAACCCTTATCTAACTCAGGGTACACACAGAATAACCCCTGCAAGTAACCTATGAGAAACCTAAGTCAAGAAACTAATCAACCATTGTATAATTGATGCACATGCGAACAATCGTAAGTTTGGATTATCGTATGGGTAGGGTAGAAAAGCCCGAAACCTTGAAAGTATCACCTCTCACAGAGGTATGGATACTAGCAAGATCCCCAAATACAAATAAATCCATCAAAATATCTCTGACGCTAGGTGAGTATCCAAGGGTTATCCCTTCAACAAACTTTGCACAACCTCGTGCTTAACTCCGATGTGAGCGGAGCCTCCTGATATTACCAATTATACAATGGATTTCTCAACTCCTTGTCTCAGACGCATATGTTGATTTAATTGCCTTGGAGCAGTTTACTCACACGATCCTATTCCAAGGCACTAAATCCAAGGCTAGTTTGTGCACCCTAAAAAATAAAATCATGACTAATCAATTTTAGTTTAAAGCATAAATTTTATTGGCTGTGATTACTCAAAAAGGTATGGAAATGAAACTCATGGTGTTATGACTCTGCATGAAAATAAAAATAGATATAATGCAAAGCCTAACTTTAACTTTTCAGTGAATGATATGCTAAATAAAAACAGTGACATCTTCAATTTTAACTTTGCAACTCAGAAGTAAAATGAAATCTTTCGCTAAATGTGCTAAGCTAATGATAAAGGTTCCAAGACAAAAATACCAACCAATGCAAAATACCTATTTTTTTTTTGTATTTTCAATGTATTAAAAAGAAAATGCATGGAATGATAAGCAACTTGATATATAAATTCTACTGTGTATAAAAGAAATCACTCAAGAAGAATACCAAGCAGCTAAGCAGACAACCCAACTACCAAGGACAAATAAAAAATGGAAAACAAAGAGAAAGACGCCGCCCAAAAATTCAACTCCAAATAGGTTTCCTGTCATCCCAAATAATCTCAACAGGCACCACAAAGACCTAAGAAGGCTCAATGATCCTCAAAACCTACCCAACAGTCACTAAATCAAGCAAGCAAGCAAGGGGAAGTGGTATATGCGACTTTTCAAGAGAAAAGAGCGTATATACGTCTTTTTCAGTGGGACAACAAGTGTGTATACACGACTGTCAGGGAAAAAATAGCGTATATCTTTTAAAACAAGGCTAGGCAAGGGTAAAAGGCTGAAAAACTCAGACCCAGAGTGAACAGACTCTGTCCAACTGTGATACAACAAGAAACACAAAGGAAAAAGAGCAATGTAAGAAGGAAAAATACTTCAACCCTTAGAAGGAAGATCTGTCCCCAGTGGAGTCACCAATTCTGTTACAAGGGAAAAACTCTCTATGGCTAAGGGTAAACCACAACATACAGGTATGACTGTAGAAATCAACTCAATTCCAACATGTGCTATATAAACTAATGTGCAATATGAGGAAGAAGCCTACCTCGATCCAATCGTTTGATGCCATTCCACCGTTGAGCATTTTGACCCAAAGCTTTACACCTACAAGAAGTTCTCAACAAACAAGCGATGGAAGTATATAGTGACAATATATAAAATGAGTTATCACATTAGATAACACTATCCATTAATAAACATTACAAACATGCCCATGGATAATAATCATATATTTGCAAGATATCGATAGGACGAGAAAGGAGTATTTCTATTAATAATTGATTAATAGAAGTATCAACATTACAGACTTCTGTGTCGGCATGGTTCAAAACCAAGAAACCAAGTTCCTTCCAACTGGGTCTCCACCACTTCAATCCTCCACCAAAGAAAAGATCATAGCAAAGAGGTAATGAGGTCCTATCGACAATAAGGAAAGAGCTTGGGGGTTGAACACTGTGTTCAAAATTGAGGGACAAAGGGATGCAAACTCAATATGAAGTAATTTCTCCAGAGTAACTTTGCTCTCAAAGTTGAATGCTTTCTCCTCTTTTTCCATAGCTTGAAATTGTGCTCTTATAGCCTCCAGAATGCAACTAAAGGGCCGAGTCAGAACGTTTCCAGTATATGGAAGGCCAAAGATCAGAGATCTTTTGTCGTGACATGGAAACCTGACCTCATTTTGTATTTTCTGGCACAAATCCCGATATACACGAGCTGTAGTGGAGCAGCAAGCGTATACGCATCTTGCAAAGTAGTTAGGGAGCGTATATGTGGAAAGATATATATTTTTGGCTCTGGATTTATCAAAAGGGGGTTGATAAGTCTACATAGGGAAATGAATAAAGGCCCTCTATGCAAGATAGCAATGGTGAGGCAAATCTTGCTATAACACCTCGACTGTCTCTTTCTGAGCAAACCAAAGGCAACATAATTTTGAAAGCCTGGGAAACAAATATGTCCGAAAGAAAAAGACTGGCCAGAGAGGTAAACAAATCTTGTCTAGAAGCATTATCTTCACTAGATAAAGGGATACTTTATGTCGAAGGAAATACTATCTCTGAAGCCCTGAGACAAATTGGCATAGCAAGGAACCAATATAATTCTAGGACAAGCAAAGAAGAAGCCCTGATGACCATCCATAAAATGAATCAAATTGATCTTCTCCAAATAAATAAATGGATAGTAAGCCCAAGCTTACAGTTACAGGCCACATCTTTAGGAGAAAAAAATATACAAGAAAAGTTGCCTCAAGTAGAAAGGAAGCTATACACTTTTGAGGAAAATGAAGCAACTGAACCTTCTGGGTTGGTGGTAAAGTTAGTAAGTAGATGCATCCAATGTGTCGAATATGAGAAAACAAGCACATATGGAAACACATAAAAAAACATGCACATGCTACTCATACAGGTGAAGATCGGATGCCAACTGCCTCTAGGATAAGAGGAGAAGAAACGTCTCTGCCAGCAGACGAAGAGACATAGGATAAGGCTAATGGAATTTTTCAGTTTTTACATGTTGTAATCTTATTCAAAAATATTTACTATTTTTAAATTATGAGAAGTCCAACCGTTTGGGGATGTGACAATTTTGTATAAATACATAGATTAAAGATCTATTGAGGGCCACTTCTTGCCGATTGTGATAGAGAAAACTCTCCTTATAGAGTATTAATACAAGTGCAGACAAAGATTCCAAGTTTTGTTCAATCTGGGTTATGTGTTTCTTTTGTTTTCCATTTCTCAACATTTCTTTATGTATTCATTGATAAATGTTTGATTTCAATTTAGTACAACAACTACTGTAATCTTAATGTATCAGTAATTTATTAAGTAAGCAACTTTTCCTCTGCATTTACTGTGAGTAAATCAAGACCTTCTTGCTGTGTAGATTCCTACATTTTATACTTTATTCAAGGTTACACTATCTCTTTTCTTCTACTGCAACAAGGTGGGACTCTTCAGTAATTGATGCCTTGCTTTGTTTTACAATTTTGTATTTTCCTCTCATACCACTCGATATTGAAATTTTGGCTCAAGTACGAAATACGGCCTCTGTGCTACCATACTGTTACTTTCATTAAGGAATTTTTCTCATATAACTAAGGTAGAAAAAACACTTAAAAAACACACTCTCTTAAACTTTCCTGATGCCTGAAATTATTCTTTGAGCATTAAGTTTAATCTCAGGAACAACACCCTTCAAGTTCATGTGTTCTACATTTGCTTGTCTATTTTCGTTTCAATCTTCATAGATATATATGCTTTACTCAATAATATAAAGTAGGAGGAAGAGTTTCTTTGCTGGTCTTTACATGACTTCATTTGTGTTAAGGAGGTTGGAGATCAAGCCCAAGGATTGGATAAGCAAGGACAGACATCACAATAAGGTATGCCACATTATTCTTCTCTCTTGCTTGATTGGTTGAGTTAAGTTTAAAGGAAAAGTACAAACCATTTTTTTACTTCTATCTTTGGACCAAAGAAGGGGTCTTGGTCCAAAGGGTAGCTTAACCTATCCACATGGTAAGATTTCTCACAACACCCATTTTGGGGAAAATGTGTTAATTTGATGAAATCGTGTACTTATGTGTCACATTTGTTTGGACATTCCACATTAAATGTTAAGAAAATGTTTGTTGTGGAGCCTGATTATCTGCTTGATTTATATGTAGGTATGCCTAGCCCCCTTCTTCTGGGGGCTCAGGGGTTGGCCCTCGAATGAAGGGGGTCTAGGGGGGACCTACCCCCTAGATGGGGGGGCATGGGAGCCAGCGAGTGAAATGTTTTTTGGGAAAATTTCCTTGTAAAATATTGTAATTTCGTAGTCAATCTGAACCGTTCATTATAAGGTTGCAGATATGATGGTAGAAGTTATGTTAGGATTTGTTTTCCTAGAAGGAAACCCTCTTTTATGAGGGAATTTTATTACGACTTTGTACATGTGTGAATATTGTATTCTGAGAGAGGAGACTGTGAGACAAAGAAGAGGAAGTTACAATGTGTGTGTTGTACGTTGTATCCCTTCATTTTGTTGGATAATAAAAGGGAAGGACCTGGAAATTTATCTGGTGGACATAGCCCACACTAGGTGAACCACCTATATCTATGTCTCTATTGTATTGTGTATTTTCTATGTTTTATTTTATTGCTCCACGATCCTGTTTATCTAACAGAAAACCGGATGGATCAAATTTCTTAATGAATGACTTTGAAATTAAACATATCAAAGGAAAATAAAATTAGGTGGATGATGCACTCAACATAAGAGAACATGATATGCATGGTGTAACCATTAACATGTACAACACAAATTTAAAGGACAAAATTTTAGAGGCTTCAAACTTAGATTAGCACTATTTGCAGATAAAAGAAACATTACAGCAAGGAAATTTACAAAAAATTAAATGGAGGATGGAATCCTCATGTACAAAGGGAAAGTATATGTGCCAAATTCTGATGAGCTGAAAAATACACTGCTAAGGGAAATGCACAATGTACCATATGCTAGACACCCATAAGAGAAGATTGTGATCCTAAGAAATGAGAGAGGTGGATGGTTGTAGAGGAGCATAGAAGCTGGGTTGATAAGAAATCATACCAATTATCCTTGAATATTGTTTCTTGATGTGTTCTCAAGTGCCAATATATGAATTTTTTGAGTTAATCCTAAGGGAATATAGCAAGTTAGATATGCTCTCTTTTAAAATCTGCTCCCAATGCTTTCTTGAAGTAGTTAGGGTTTCTGTTCTTCTATGAGTTTCCATGTGTATCTTATTTTTGGAATTAATAATTTATTAAATTCTTATTAATGGTCTTAATTCATTGAAATTCATTCCTCAAAGTGGGACCCACTTCAACCTATTATAAAATTTATTTAATAAACTTTTATTTCCAAAATTTAAAACTGGTTGTCTTGAAAAAAGTGGACTATGTTTTAATTTTCTGAGCATGATAATTGACCTCTCATCCATGGAAACCATTCTAGGAGTAATATTCATCATTACATATTTTCAACGAGTCCTGTTGAGAGAAATTTGGAGTTTTGGATCTCAACTTATAGCTTCGGGAAGTTGAGGTTCCAAACAAATTTCTGAGCAAGTCAAGAAAACAAAGCCGATCAATATTTTATTTTTTGGAAGAATTATGGCCAAATTCAGCCCTTGAAACATGTACCATTGTCTTCCTCATTGAATTACCTTTCAAACGAGGTATGGTTTTCCCAAAACGGACGTCTGGATATTGAGTTATGGGCTCCAGAAGATCGTTGCTCAACAGTCGTCGATCTAGCTCATGGATCAATATTCACCTTTGAGTTAACTCAACCTTTCTTTAGTTCCACATGCATTGTGGTGGTATAGAATTTAGCGTTTATAATGTAAAGGTTTCTGTATCACTTATGTGAAAAAAAAGGAGCTTATGGAGGTCGTACCTTAGAAAATTTCATAACTTAGTAAAATTTTGGTCACCCAGTCACTGCCCATTTATCGCCCAATCAACATGAAGTCATTGCCCAGTCAATGCCAAGTCATTGACCAGTCAACACCCATGTGTCTTAGTGCTATGGGTTTCCACATGTCTCAGTATGATTGGTTACCACATCTTCCATGTGTCTTAGTGTAATAGGCTGCCATGTGTCTTGATGTGATTGGTTAAATATTGAATGAGAAATAGACTTTGGAAAATAAGTTAAGTATGGAGAGTATGGGAGGGCGAGTATAATATACTGCCATGCGTATTGATGTGATTGGTTAAATATTGAATGAGAATTATACTTTGGAAAATAAGTGAAGTATGGAGAGTATGGGAGGATGAGAGGGGATATGGAGTATGGCAGGGTTAGAGATCAGGTCCGCGAGATGGGAGAGTGTAGGTCCATGAGATGGGAGAGTGTGGTGGGTAGTGAGTATGGAGGCAACGCAAGGGTGAGGGGTATGGAGTGATAAGGGGGAATGGAGTATGGCACCATGGGGTAGGAGGCATTGAAGTGTGGAAGGGGGAAATGGAGTATGGCACCGAGAGAGTGAGGACTATGGAGTGATAAGAGGGAATGAGAACTTGGGAAAATAGTTAAGGGATGGTATGGATGATCCGAATTAGATATAACAAGAACAATTGGATATTGACACATGACCCTAATATGCTCAACACATGCAAAGTTAAGGCTATGGATGATGAAGGAGGTCAACTTGTTGGCATGAAGGGCCCCATGCCATCATGGTTGACATCCAATTTTGTATGTAATGTATGTAAAGATGGGCAGTGTATTATTGTATTCATTAAACCTTTTCCATGTAGGATAAAGGACAAACAAACAAAAAAAATAAGGAGAATCAGACTGGAGAGAAGCTGAAGTGTTGGGGATGCCTGACCTTCCAACTATCCTCCCAGTCAACTCAACATTATATATCATGTATCCCCACTATGAGAAAGGGGTTCTGTTAGCGATATTTCTTGCTAGCGGGGGTAGGAAATCAAAGGGTGGGTTAAAACCCACTTATCCAAGGTCTCGGGCAACATGCGCCCGTGGTAAACAGTGAACAAGAACGGACGATCTGGATCAACGCGCCCGGATCAACGGCGCACAGTGAATTCCGGACCCCCCTTGCCTTCCGACCTTTAAGCTGGGGGGGGGGTCCGGAATCGGGGGCACATCTCTCCAACGGCCCAGATGAGCGCGCCCCGATCACCGGCGGAAAAGGTCATTCCGGACCCCCCCCGCCTTTCTCCCTTTAAGCTGGGGGGGGGGGTCCGGAATTATTGATGTAGCTTCCGACGGCCATGATCATAGCGCCCGGATCAACGACGCTCATGCATCCACGGTATTTCCAGCTGACCTGTGTTTATCCATGGTGGACCCTCCTCCCGTCACTTCACTCACCCTCTACCCACTGTCCTCCGTTGCCATGTGTCACTTATTCATCCTTCCTCCCGGGCTTGCCTGGCCTCCCCTTCCATCCATCTCCCATTCGTTGCCTGCCACGCATCCACGTCTGTCCGCATCAGCCTCTCGCCTAGAGGTGGATCCAACTCAGACGCCTATCTACACGGCCTKTCGTCACCTCTCTCTGATATCACTCTCRCTCCTCTCCACTTCTTCCACGTGCCCCTCATTGTCATCRCTCYCACCATGYCCCATGAYCRTCCTTCAAGCTCGTCAGTTGTTCCAGATGGCAGCATGAGAAGTCTTCCCCATCCCAAAATGCTGAGTTGGCCTAACCTTCTCCAATCCCAAGAAGCAGTTATTGTAGCGGTTGGCGGTAGTTAGACATCGTCTCCGCCATAATGGGAACGTCCTGTAACGAAGTAAAAGCACGTCGACTTCGCCGAATAAGCTGTCAGGGTTCTGATCGCGTATGTCATAGGTTGCACGACCAT
>JZKD02S1703260.1:414312-449289 GCA_000966675.3 Picea glauca
AGGTAAAAAAAATGTGTTAAAAATGATATTTTCCACTATATTTAAAATGTATGGAACCATAACTTAATTAAGGACAGATAATTATATGAAAAATCTTAATTTCAAAAAAAATAATTGTGTACAACATTTTTAACATTGGATGAAGCATGGAAATATTATTAAAAACACATTTGAATAAAAAAAAATAAAAAAAAAATAGAAAAGTTTGAAAATAGATGAAAAAACATCGTTGAGAAAAAAGAAAAAAAAATAAAAATTGAACAATTTGAAAATAAATGAAAAAACGAGCATTTAAAAAAACAAAGTGGAAACCTTATGTATCAGAAAATTTAAAATATCAAAAAACCACCTAAAAATGGAGGGGGGTGCTACTGGTAGCACCATTTTTAAAAATGGGGTAAAAAACTTGACCCCCCCCAAAACGAGAACTCTGTAGAGTTCTCGTTAAGTTGGTAACTATGTTCAAAGACTTGAGACGAGCATATAGTCTACATTCAACATTCTTACAATAAATCAATTCATTCTTCCACCAATAAGTTTCCTTTTGAGACTTGTTTTGGTTATCTACCTCCTTCACCATTTGATATTGTTTATGAACAACATAAGGAATAAGTAGGACTATAAGGAGAAGAGCAAAAGGAAAGCACATTCATGGAAAATATCAAGCATATACATCTAAGGGTTAAGGAGTAGCTCGAGAAGAGATAGTAGTTGTACAAATCCAGGCATGATCAACATAGGGAGGATCATAAATTCCATGTTGGAGACAAGGCGTGGATCTACCTATGTAAGGAATGACTAGAAGGAGCAACAAAGAAACTCAAGCCCCTTAGATATGGATCATTTGAGATCATTGAACAAGTGAATGAGAATACCTTCAGGCTAAAACTTCCACCTTATATGCATATTAGCTCAGTGGTGAATGTGGAAAATTTGAGGTTGTTCGAACCCTCCATGTTGGATGAGGAGGAATAACATCAAGTTATTCTGACTGTTGAAGACCTTGCACCTCATGGACTTAAGGAGCTGAAGGAAGACATAGTTCTGCAACACAAGGAGTGGATGACTCGAAGAGGACGATAAAAAATGTGGTAGATTGGTCTCAAAGGTCACATTGCAAGGAAATCAAAATGGTATGAGAGGAACCCATATCACAAGCAAGTTCCCTCATCTATCGTTGGCAAATTTTGGGGACCAAAATCCTCCAAATGGGGAGGTGTGATCCGAATGAGATATGATAAGAACAATTAGCTATCGACATAGGACTCTAAGATGATAAACATAGGCAAATTTAAGGCTATGGTTTACGAAGGAGGTCGACTTATTGGCGTTAATGGCCCCATGCCATCATGATTGACGTCTAATTTTGTATGTATATTATTTTATTCATAAAACCTTTTCCATGTAGAAGAAAAGAGAAAAAAACAAACAAAAAAAAGAGAAGCGGACTAGAGAGTGTTGGAGTTACTTCACACACACACCTAGGATTTATTTTTCCTAAGGTTATTCCTTGTTTATTAGTCATAATTAGTCATTATCCAGTCTCCTATATTTTAGGGGAGAATATTCTCTTTCAGTTGACACTTCAGTTTGACTAGTTGAGTTGAGTTTAGATGTTGCATTGGTTTTGTCACCATGCAACATTGGGATTATCACCAACTCACTACTCTTTGTTCAGTCAGTTAACAGAAGACTAGTTGACTAGTTAACTCAACTAGGTGGCAGTTCACTCCCGTAACTGCCTGAGAGACTAGACTAGGTGGCAGTTTACTTTTGTAACTGCTGGTGTGTGTCCAGATCAATCTAGACCACCACTATGGCTCATTAGTTACTCATTTATTCTATATATATTGTAAATTATTCACTCTTTGAGTGTGGAATATAGTTAATGAGAATTCTTCCATTCTTTCTATCTTGCTTCTTCTTTCTCAATTTCTCTTTGCAAATGTGTGTAGTATTTTCTAGCTAGATCTATTCTATGCAGGTTCAACACATTTACAGAGAGAAGCTGAAGCGTTGGGGATGTCTGACCTTCGAGCTATCTTCCCAGTCGACTCAACATTCTATGCCATGTCTCCCCATAATGAGAAAAGGGTTCTTTGGTTGTGAATGATGTAGAGAGGCTACCTGGATGACACTAAGGAGCATATAGATGAACCAGAGAGCCTGTAACTTTCCCATTGCTGAATAATAAAGAGCCTGGCCAAAGATAAAAGAATGTTGGTTTTCCCATTTGGGTTTCTAGGGTAAATTTTGAGTTTATGTGTGATGCTTGTTGTTGTTTATATATTTTTATGAATGGTTAATGTGTGCATTGTAACTTAATGGTTTTCTATGTTTTATTTAGAAAATAGAATTTCTTACTAGTTTGGACTTGAGCTCGTTTTATATGAATATGGTCGTTATGGGTTCATAATTCAGCCTAACAACTATTTAACTATAATCGTGCATTGATTTTTAGTTGGGAATCGACGACCATCCTTCCCGATCCATTGCTATTTCATTGGGGGTTTCTAATTTTATTTTTGAGTCGTTGAGAACATTCTCAACTCTCTTGAGCATTTTCCTTTTCCCACAAATCATAGATGGCATATATATTGAAGTCTAGGATTCTCAGGGTGTTTATTAGCTGCCCACAGACCATATACATGTTTTTTTCCCATTCGTCAACTACTAATTTCACCCCAAAACGTTTTCCTTCATCGTCGAATGCTAAACTGACTTCTTAAATGTTTTCCCTATCCGTGAATGACAAAATTGACTTCCATACATTTTTTTGTGTCGCAGGTCACCAAAATTCATCCCTAAATGTTTTCTTACATCATTGGTGATTAATTTCCCCTCAGACTTTCTCCTCAGTTAGTTGGTCACCAATTCCAATTTTCAGAAGTTTTCCCTTCACTATTGGCCACTGAATTCACATTTTAATTATTTATTTTAACCTCAAGTCAACCCATATCCAATAGTCAAACTCCTTTCCTCATTCGACCGACAATCCTCCATAGTTGACCTAATCCTCCCACGGTTCGACCAGGTTTCCATCTGGTCAATTTTTTTCGACTTGGTCGACTTGCTTGGATTCCGACTTGACTTGTATTCCTTCTGGCTCATTTCCCTGACTCGAATTTTGGGTAGTGGAAGTCATTTTTATTTGGGCTGAATGAACTTATGACTTGATTGGTCGAGTATTTTTCGTCATCCAAAGAGCTAAGATCATATTCATTTTACAAATATTTCCATGTTGGTGAGACATATAGGCTACAAGACTTCCATTTACGGATCAATGGAGGCATAGGATGAGAGGGGAGATGGGGATTGGGATCGAGAGTGGAGAAGGGGAGATGGGAATAAATGGAGTGTGGACTCCCACAAAGTGCACAATATAAGACTAAGCATGAGAAACTTGAGGGTGAGATTAAGTATGAGATAGAAGTAAAATTTAATGGATAAGAGAAGCATTTGAAATTAATAGAGGAAGTTGAACATGGCTAAGTATGGGGAGGGAATAATGAGTTGTTAGAGAACATGAGATGAAGGGAATATGAAATTATTCCCGAGACTAAGTATAAGAGAGGAATCAATTGTGTTGCACATGGAAGAAGTGCTCTTTTATGGAAGATCAGGTAGTTGGACCAAAACATGAGTATCTTGATCATACAGACTCAGATTTTGATTCCGTAAAATGCATGATGAATCTAAGACCGAGGGATATGCCA
Organism: Picea glauca; assembly: GCA_000966675.3. Classification (NCBI taxonomy): domain Eukaryota; kingdom Viridiplantae; phylum Streptophyta; class Pinopsida; order Pinales; family Pinaceae; genus Picea; species Picea glauca. The sequence continues at coordinate 418,029 of JZKD02S1703260.1, forward strand.
TGAGTTTATGATCGTTCAAAATTTCCTTCTCCCGATATCATTTTTTTTATTATTATTCCATAGATTTGAAAATCAAGATCACCAAATTTCGGATCTACAACTAGATCCAACTATGGGACAGTGACCCCCTGTGGGTTGTTGAGAACACCATACTCAGACTAGCTACCTTCTCCATTGGACTATAGATTTGTCTTCATAATTAATTCTTATAATTCCTCGTCCATTAGGTCATGGAGTGATCTTTAAAATAAATTCTTGTAATTCCTCGTCCATTGGGTCATGGATTCATCTTCAAACACTATCTACAACTAGCAATTTCTTTAATATGAAAAAATTTGGCTAAAGGAACAAACTATGTACAAACAAGATCTACCTACCCTAACCTACTTGAAAGAAAGGGGCACTTTTCAAGTGTAAGTAGATTTCCAATGGAGCCATTCAAGCATCCAACTGATTTGTAGAATGAAATACGGAATTGGGGAACATATCGGGACTCCTATCAAGGAGTCAAGAGCATCTTCAAAGTATACTAAAGTAAAACTAAACCATATGTGTCCAAAATCTGATTACATTTCTTAGCCAACAATGCCTTGGAACCATGATTCAATAAAATCAACTCTCAGTTGCTCATGAGTGCTGCAATTTTTGGTTGAATGAGAAGTTTCCCATTTGAAAATATTTTCATCTTTCTTTTTATCCCCAACCATATCCAAGATTCTTGTTCATTGGTTATGTCTTGAAAGCATTCTTCCTTCATGCAATGGCCATGTTTCCATGGTGAAGTTGCAAATATAAATCGTTGCTGAACATTTGTGGAGAATCGTAAGGTTGTCTTTTTTTGTTCACCAACAATTTCATCGTCTTCAAAAATAAAACATACCACCCATGGAATCTCTTGCTGCAAATACCCTTCTTTTGTTGTTGGGAAGATATCTTCTTCATTAAACTATGCTCCTAATGATTAATCAATATCATAAACGTTTGATGTAAAGTGATGAATTTCATCATTACTTCTGTTCGATTGTGGTATTTGAGGATACTCTACAACATTTTAATCATTATTATATTAAATGAAATCCTTGTGTACATCAAGTGGAGGTTCTTTAAATTCATATTTAAACTCATTATGATCATTACTCTCAAATTGAGCACATGAGAGGTTGAAATTTGCCTCCAATGGAGCATGTAGAGGATGGTATTCTTCTTGAATTAAAACTTTAGGGTTTTCATTTTTAGTTTCAATAATAAGATCTGAAAAAAAAAATCACGTCTTTCATCAAAATTTTCTTCTACATCCATTCTTCCATTGCCTTGGAACAATATTGGGAAGTTTAACATATTAGCACCGGTTTCATGAATATTTCTTTCAATGCCTTGATTTCACTGCATTAACTCTTTCCAATTGCACTTTCCCTATTGCTTAAGTAAAAATCTCAGATTCACAGGAAAGGCATTTTCATAACAACTAAAATAATGACATCATTTGGAAACATTTCTTGAGGATTCTCATGAAGAAATTTTATAAATCTGAAAGTGAAATCTTTGACTGTCTCTTCCTCGTTCATATGGATTTCAACCAACTTCAATAAAATAGAATATGGATCTTTCCTTGGGAAATATTTATTGACAAATAAATTTTACAATACATCCCGACTAATGATGGTTTCGGGCAACAACAAATAAAACCATTCACTAGCATATTCCTTTAAAGTTGAGATAAATAATTGGCATGCGACATCATCTTTAGCCACATTATAAATATCAAAAGCACTATCAAACTTAACCAAATGTTTCTCTACATCCTTTGAAGTATTTCTGAAGAACATGATAAACTTGTCCATGGAAATATCTGGCAAGGGATGAACTTCTCCTTGCAAATTGAGTGGACCTTTGTGCAACTGTTTCTTTCTTTGGGTTCCTTATCCCTTTATTGTAACTTGAAAAATTTTTGTTGGTCTTGATGGGGTAGGAAAAATATCATCACAACATGAAATAAACTCCTTGGAATAATCTTCATATAGATCTTCTTGAAATTCTTGAATCTTTTTGGTGGAATCACCCAGACATTTTTCTTCAAAATCTAGAGTTTTGATGATGGAGTCACCAGGGAGATAATCCTCCCAAATATTGGATGGTTCTTTGGTTCTATAGATTTCAGCACAACTGATTTGTGATTGAAACTTCAATAATATGTCTTCAAGGACATTTAATTCTCCTTGAACAAGGTTTTCAAGAACCTAGTTCATCTTAAATCAATCTCTAGATATTTTCCAAAACTCCAACCATATAGATTCTAGTTTTCCAATAATATATGATCCTAGAAAGTATCATATTTCTTGAAAACAAATCATTCCCCAATGGAGTCGCCAAAAATGTTGATGTTCAGATTGGTCACAATCCCAACAACAACCTCACGAGGATAAAATCCCCCTGCATTTTTATAGAGTCTATTATAGTTTGAAAGGTGTAGCTTTATGTTCTTAGATTGGGCTGTCAAATGGGAGAATGATAAACAACAAACCCCAACTATTTATTGCTTTATTTTGTATGTAAAATAGTTCTTGATAAACATATTCCTCTTTGAGTAAAACATTTGCTTGGAAATGGACCAAGCAACTTCTTTACAATAAAAATATAATCAAAAGCTTCAATATAAAAATAAATATGTTCTCAAATTCATTATAACATCCTTCTAAAACGCATGCAAGTAGAATATGCATCCATATTTTCTCACAAGAAAAAGAATGAAATGGTGTTGATCACTTCAGAGAAATTTAAATGAGTATTGCATTAAAAACTTAAAAGAATTTGATGAGCATACTCCAAAAATCTCATATTCCGAAATCCCAAAGACCGAGAATTCATTAAATTTATACCCTGAAGTAGTTCTCTATGGAGTTTAATACATAAAGATGTTACATAATATTTCAGTAAACCAATTAACTAATGCTCAGAAATAAAGATTTCCAAATGCCAGGAATAAACCTCCATGAATAATTTAGACAACCCTAGATTACATTACCAACCATATGTATGGCTATAAAATAATCCTATTGATATTTAAAGAAAGAGACTTGGAAGAATAAAACAAAAAACACTAAAAAAACTCAACTCAGCTTTATGCTTGATCTCTTATATACAAACATAAAGCTTTGAAATAAATTGTGTAGAATAAGTAAGAAAAATGGAGATCTTTATTTGATGATCACAGAGTTGGTTGCATACTAAAGGCTGAACACTGATATCTTGATGATCTAACCTCTGCTATTTTGATCTTCTAATCCCTTCTTTGATAATGCTCCCTTTCTTTTAAATCTTCTCCCAATGCTTTCTTGAAGTAGTTAGGGTTTCTATTCATCTATGAGTTTCCATGTGCATATTTTTTTGAAATTAATACTTTATTAAATTATTATTAATTATATTATGTCATTGAAATTTGTGCCTCTAAGTGGGACCCACTTCAACCTTTTATAAAAGTTATTTAATAAAGTTTTATTTCCAAAATTTAAAACTGGTTGTCTTGAAAAAATTGGATCACGTTTTAATTTTTTGAGCATGATAGTTGACCTCTCAACCATGGAAACCATTCTAGGATAAATATTGATCATTCCATATTTCCAATGAGTCATATTGGGAAAAATTTGGAGTTCTGGATCTCAATTTATAGCCTCAGGAAGTCGAGGTTCCAAACAAATTTCTTAGCGAGTCAAGAAAACAAAGTTGACTGATATTTTAATTTCTGGAAGAACTATGGAAAAATTTAGCCCTTGAAACCTATCCCATTGTCTTCCTTGTCGAACTAAATTTCCAATGAGGTATGATTTTCCCAAAATGGACGTCTAGATCTTGATTTATGGGTTTCAGAAGATCGCTTCTCAACAACCGTCGATCTAGCTCGTGGATTAATCTTCACCTTTGATTTAACTCCGCCCTTGTTTAGGCCCACATGCATTGTGGTGGTGGATAATTTAGTGTTTATAATGTAAATGTTTCCATATCACGTATTCGAAGAAAAATGAGCTTATGGAGGTCATGACTTAGAACATTTCATAACTTAGTAAAATTTTGGTCACCTAGTCACTGCCCATTTATTTCCTAGTCATCGCTCAGTTAGTGCTCATGTGTCTTAGTACGATTGGTTGCCACATGTATCAATATGATTGGTTACCATGTCTGTCAGTGCTAAGTCATCATCCAGTCAACACCAAGTCATCTTCCAGTTAGCGCCTATGTGTCTCAGTGAAATTAGTTTCCACATATCTTAGTATGATTGGTTACCATGCCTACCACATGGCTTAGTGTAATAGGATAACATGTGTCTTGATGTGGTTGGTTAAATCTTTAATGCCAAATAGAATTTTGGAAAATAAGTTAAGTATGGAGAGTATGGGAGGATGAGAGGGGAGATGAAGTATGACATACTTATGGGTATGGAAAGGTTAGAGAGTAGGTATAAGGGATGAGAGAGTGTAGGTCTGGTAGATGGGAGAGTGTGGCGGGTAGTGAGTATGGTGGTGCTGTGGGGGTGAGGGGTATGGAGTGATACGGGGGAATGGATTATGGCACCGCAGGAGTGAGGAGTATGGATTCATAAGGGGGAATGGGAACATGGGAAAATAGTTAAGTAAGGGAGGATATGGAGGAATATGATGAGAGGGGAGATGGGGATCAGGATCGGGAGTGGAGAAGGGGAGATGGGAAGAAATGGAGTGTGGACTCTCATGAAGTGCATAATATAAGAATAAGTATCAAAAACTTGAGAGTGATATTAATTATGAGAGAGAAGTAAAAGTTAATGGATAAGATAAGAATTTTAAATTAAGAGAGGAAGTTGAACGTGGCCAAGTATGGGGAAGGAATAATGAGGTGTTTGATAATATGAGATGAAGGTAATATGAAAGCATTCCCAAGACTATTAAAGTGTCTCGAGACTAAGTATAAGAGAGGAATCAACTATGTTGCACATGGAAGAAGTTCTCTTTTATGGAAGATTGGGTAGTTGGACAAAAACATGATTATCTTGGTCATTCAGACTCAAATTTTGATTCCATAAAATGCATGAAGAATCTAATACTGAGGGCTACTCCATGAGTTTATGATTGTTCACAATTTTCTTCTTATGATATTAATTATTTATTTATTATTATTCCAAAGAGAAGAAAATTGAGGTGACAATTTTTTTTATCAACACCAAGTTAAATCAACTACCAATCACCTCTAGATGCTAGCTATAAAGTAAAACTAACCGTTGTTGTAAAATTGTAGTAGAAAACGGATGTATATCAACAATAAGTATTTTTCAACAACAACAAGAAATCAACCCTGAAAAAATGGCAATTATATCTTAGAAGTAAGCTTTCAATGAGTAGATCAATATCCAATCACCAAACAATATTTCTAAGCTGATTTTACCCCAATATTAAGTAAGTTATCAGTGGTTCATCAAGCCCTAATGGCTGTATCAAACATTTTATAACAAAAACAATAAATTTACCTTATTTTATAAGCATTGCGTTAGGATTAGTGAGGGAAAGTGGTCAGTAGTTTGGTTGTCAAGTGGCTTGAGAGAAACAAAGATCTTTTAACTAATGCTATGGCTTAAATCATCACTTGCAATCATGAAGACTAGTGTTTTTTTCTTTCTTAGGGAAAATGTTTTCAATGCAACACACAAAAACGAAGGCTAATCACAATAGAAAAGGTGAATGTTTAAACCCTAGGGTTATCCTCTCATAAACCTAGGTCAAAAATCAAAGGAAAATCGACTAGAGTTTATCCTCTTATAAACCCCATGTGTCGTCCCACTTCTTCTAATGCGTCTAGCAAAGGAAATGAATGGAAAATAGGTTTTAAACCCTAGGCAGATAGCCACTCCTAATCCCTAGAACTAAAACCTAGTCAAGACAAACCTTAAGGGGATAGCCACTACTAACCCTTAAGGAAAATCTTAAATTCTTCAACAAAGTTAAGGTGAATACAACAAGGGAAGGGGATAACTTCTCTTAATACTTCCTTAGGGTTTCAAGATTATTCAAGGAAGATAATGACAACATGGAACTATTACCTCTATAATAGAGCATTCACCAACAATTACCAAGAAATATCACACACACATAAGAAAACACTTACTAGTCAAGGCACATAGCATGAAGAATCCCTAGTTCATGAAGAATCCATCATCAACAAGAGAAAACATCCATTAAAAGTCACTCCAAAGGTAAACATAAGAAATCTATAGAAAAAATAAGGGAGAAGAAGACAAGTAGAAGTGATCTAACAAGTGAGTGAGTTGTCTTTGATCCAAATGAGTGCTAACCTCATTTATAAGAGGTAACCCTAGCACATATGTCCACATAATGATGTAAAACAACAACAATATATGATACAAGTGGGGATGACCCCTCAAATAATATATAACAATGAATAATCATGCTAATACACCATAATAATACCCTCCTAGGTCACATGCGTGGTGACATCGTGCTCCAAGGGGGTGTGTGAAGCCTCCAAAGTCCATTTCTCATTATCTAATAGGTGGAAGCAAGGTGGGAAGGTGTATCTCCTCATTAAGGGTCATTTCATATCATCAAGTGATCAAATGGTTCTCTAATGGTAAGCACGCCCATCATAATCAAACTGATTTGAATTGGATCATTATATTATTTTTCATCTATTTCAATACTTTTTGGGTGGAAAAATTGGAGGAATCAACTTGTAAGGCCATTTTGCAAGATGGTTCAAATTTGAAAATTTGGGTCCAAAAAACTGTTTGAAATATTCCATAGCCATTTTGAGGCATCAAATGTCACTTTTTTATGGTCCAAAACTTACTATCGAGAAATATTCTATATTATACACACCGAGACCTTTCCAACGGTGCAAGAATTGCCTCAATCAGAATTCGTACACGAAAGTGATTCCTCCCACAAGTTCACCTATCATATTGATCAACTTGGTGCAAGTGGATGCCACATCAACCCCTATTACTTAAACGTGTGGTGATAGACACATAGTGGATTTTCTAGAACACTCTAGAAGGTCCAAACCTAATCACTAATTGAGGGTTGAGGAATTCAATACCCCAGCCCTAGATGGACATCAAACTACATTAAATATTGGGCTGCTAGGAGGATAAGGGGTTGTATTATATGTTATATAACATATTAGAACAACAAAGACTGGGAAATTAGAGAGCATAGCATAGGGGGTTGATGTTTTGTAGTAGCCTAACATTCCATGGGTCTCAGGTAACTCCATAGAGAGTGAATTCTCCTTTGTACTTGCATTATTTCCATACCAAAGAAAAGACAACATAACAACCTCACCTTCTAGATGGGTTTTCTCCCATAAGGGTTTCCCAGAGAAAATATTTGTGTTATTTTATGGATGGTGTGTGATTGCATTTTACTGTTCTCCATTTTCTGCATTTTATCTATTTCATGCATAAGAAAAAAATTAGTAACTAAATATTATAGAATCTAAAGGAATTTAACCTTCATAGTGTAGATTTCAGTTTTATTTATCAGATCTATTGCGATGAACTGTCCTAGTGGAATATCCATGATATTTTACATATCATATTGGTATCATAGCAGGTCTTCTTTTGGGTATTTGTAAGAATTTGCAGGATTCGAGAATCGACTTAAATATAAGTAGAAAAAACCCTAGCTATGATAGACAAGTTTGTTCACAACAACCCTCGAGATATGATAGAAGAGATATTTGAGAGGTTGGAAGCACATGTCGTTGATATCAACTACTATATGAACTTCCTCATGAAGGCTCTAGCAAGAAATCTTAGACCATTCAAAGATGATGGAGGATTTAACTCAGATATCAGATCAGAGGGGAATTCGGGAGATCAGGAAGACCTAGGAAAGGACTCGCAGAAAGAAACTGAGAAGAGAAACTGAGTTCGAGTGTCGTTAACCCTTCACAATCCCTATTAAATATGGAAGAAAAAGTGGACATAAAGCCATATCAAGGCGAGATTGATGCATTAAAACTGAATCATTGGTTGCAGTAACTCGAAGTTTATTTTAGCGTTCACCATATAGATGAAGGGAAAAATATTTTGTTTGCTAGATTGATGTTAGAGGGTCATACTTTAACCTGGTAGGAAATCCATATGTAAACACATAGGCTGGAGGGTGATCCGCTAGTAACTAGGCGGGAGGACTTCAAAACCCTCATCAATTCCCAATTATACCCTATCGGGTATGTAGAGGACCAATGGATCCAGTGACACTATTTTAGGAAAAGGAAGGGGAAGAGTATATAGGAGTACACTGATGAGTTCAGAAAGATGGTCATCATGCTAGGTATCTCTCCCAAGAACCCAACTATACTCCTCAAGTATCTGGCGAGTTTAAAAAATCATACACAAAAGTAGGTGATGATTTTCAAGCCAAGGACAATGGATGAGGCATGTGTACATGGACAATATATGGAAAACATATGCCACAAGAAAGGGAAGCCAAGCGGTTCCAAGAAGAAAGAGCAATAGGAAGCTTCGAGGGAGGGGAAGAAGAAGTGGAAAGGGGGAAAATATAAGAATACAACAATCACTACACATCAGTGCAAAGATCCCAACAACCATTGCAATCATTGCAACATTGATGGCCACATCGAGGAAAAGTATTGGAAACTACATCCAGAGCTAAACCTGAAGAACCATAAGAAGGATGGAAAGAAAAATAACCTTCTAGCCATAGATTCTAGCAATAAGATTGAAATTAGCTCTGATGTGGATGGAAATATTTTCTACACATATGTGCAGAGGGAGGTGAATCTAAGTGGTTTTTATCACCAAGAAGAGAAGGACATGACCAAGCTCTTCCACATCAATATTCAGGTCAAGAAGACTAAGATAGGTGCTCTGTTCAACTTTGGTTCACAAGATAATCTCATAGCAGTGGATTTGGTCAACAAGTTTGGATTAGATTTTCATGATCATACTATCCCCTATCCATTGTGTTGGGTAAACAAGGATGTATAGATCAAGGTAACACAATAGTGAAAGATTAAATTTGTTGTAAGTGTTGATTTTATAGATGTAGTAGAATTGGGTGTAGTATCACTGGAAGTATTTGGAGTAGTGTTTGGAAGCCCCTACATGTATATGAGGGATGCTATCTTCATGCATAGAGACAACCATTACCACCTCATCAAGGACAAAAAATTCTTCATGATCAACGCACAAAAATACAAATAAAAAATGTCATTAGTAAGTGTGAATCGAGCTAAGAAATTGATCAGTTCTAGCAAGAAATATTTTTTACTTTTCCTAAGGGAAAATTAGTCTGGTGAAGATTTTTTAAAAGTAAATACATCCTTGGAAGGGTGTAATAAGGAACGTAAACATGAATTGGAGTTTCTAAAGGCATATAGGGGAGTGTTCCAGGCACCTAAAGGGATACCACCTAAGAGAGAAGTGGAGCACGAAATCCAATTATTTCCAGAATCCCCCTTGCTAAATATTAAGTTGTATATATAGTTTGTTCTAGAAGTAAGAAAATTAGAGAAGTAGTTGTTGGAGGAGGGTGTGATTCAACCAAGCACCTCACCTTGTGGGTCACCTATCATAATTCTACCAAATAAGGATGGGACTTGGCGAATGTGTATTGACTACAGAGCATTGAAAAATATTACACTAAAAAATCAGTATCCTCTGCCTAAGATCAATGATCTGTTAGATCGGTTGTAGCATGGAAAATATTTCACCAAGTTGGATCTCAAATTGAGATACAACCAGGTACACGTCAAGGAAGAAGACACTTGGAACAATACCTTCGAGATAAGAAAAAGTTTGTATGAATGGTTGGTCATGCCATTTGGTTTATGTAATGCACCAACTACATTTATGGGATTGATGAATGATGTTTACGTCCATATCTAGATTCCTTTGTTATGGTCTATTTAGATGATATAGTGGTTTATAGTGCTAACTGGGAGGAACACATATTACATCTCATGAAAGTGTTAGAGACTTTGAAGAAGCACTAGTTGTTTTATAACCTCAAGAAATGTGAGTTTTCTCAATAGTGTTTGGTGTATTTGGGCTATGTGATTGGTGGAGGGGAGCTCAAGATATATCCCACAAGATGGAGGCCATCATGAACTGGCTAGTTCCTACAAATTTCATTGAAATTAGGAGTTTTTTTGGGGAAAACCAATACTTTTGAAAGTTCATAACTCCATGTTCAGTTGTAGTTGCACCACTCCATGCCATAACAACTAGTGGTAAGAGTTTCCAGTGGGGAAATAATTATCATAAGGCCCTTGATGAGCCAAAAATAAAGATTAGTCAAACACCAATGCTCACACTACCAAAATTGCATAAGCCCTTCAAAGTGGAGACAAATGCAAGTGGGTATGCCATGGGAGAAATTTTGATGCAAGGAAGAAGGCATGCATGCTATCATTATGAAATATTGCATGGGGAAGTTCTCAACTACCCTACTTATGACAAGGAACTCTATGCCCTGGTTCAAACTGTTAAGAAGTGGAAGCATTATCTAATGGGAAAGGAGACCATCATCTACATAGATCACCAACCACTACAATAATTGCAAGCCGAGAGTAAGCTACAACAAACCTGGAATTACAAGTGGATGGGGTTTTTACAACAATTTCATCTAGTCATCAAGTATAATAAGGGAAACAAAAACAAGTTGGCATACATGCTTTCAAGGCCACACACATCCAATATTATAGCTTTGGGAATTTTGATGCACACAAAGCCTTTTATCCATGATGCATATAGAGAGACACGCATAGAAGATGAGGAATTCAAGGAGGTGTTTCAAAAACTATAGGGTCAAATTCATATAGGAGAAGGTGATGAGAAGGATGACTATCATTTCCAAAATGGTTTGCTCTACAAGCTTGACAAGCCATGTATCCCTAAAGGTGAACAACTGCAATTTATCAGAGAGGCTCACACTTCCAAGGTTGTAGGACATTTTGGTGTTGGGAAGAAATTTTCCAACTTATAGAGGTATGTGTACTAGCCCATAATGCAGGAAGATGTAACACGATATATTAGGGGATGTATAATTTGTTGTACCAACAAGCCCAGTAATAGGAAGCAATGTCTATAGTATCCATTACATGTAGCCACTTTAACTTTGGAAAATATTCTGTGGATTTCATGGGAGGTTTACCAACAACTAGGAAGGGACATGATTATTTATTTATGGTAGTTGACATATTTATCAAAATGTGGACTCCCATGCCTTGTAAAAATACTATCAAGGGACAAGAAGAAACAAAATTGTTCTTTGAATAACTTTGGGTGCACTTTGGGATACCAAGGAGCATTGTCTCGGACATGGACACTAGATTTATCAGTGCCTTCTGGACTACATTGTGGGAGAAGATGGACACTAATATTAATAGATCTACAACATTGCATCCATAGAAAAATGGGAAAACATAAGTAGTTAACATGAATTTGGTGAAGCTTTCGAGGGGTTACAATCATAAGCATATGAAGACCTAGAATGAAAATCTAATCTATATACAACACTCTTATAATAGAGTAGTCCACACTTCTACTGGTAAGTCACCTTTTGAAACTTGCTTTAGATATTTTCCACCTTCGCCCTTAGATGTTGTATATGGACAACAAAGAGGAGTGAGGGAGGAGATCACATGACATGCATTGAAAGAAAAAAAAAATGTTGAGAAGATCAAGAAGATCCATTTGCAAGTACAAGAGATGTTGAAGAAGTCATAGGAAAAGTACAAGGCTAGACATGAAAAACACATAACAAAGAGAACATTTAGAGTGGGAGACATAGTATGGTTATAGCTGAATAAGGAAAGACTACAAGGTCATGGTCAGAATATAAAGGCTCTATAGTATGGTCCTTTTGAGGTAGTGGAAAAGGTGGGAGATAATTCCTACATACTCAGCCTACCCCCATACATGCACATTTACTAAGTAGTGAATGTGGAGAATCTAAAACTCTATGAGCATTCCATGTTGGATTGGGAGGAGGAGTAGGTCATACCTTTTATAGAGGAATTATCACTGTATGCCCAGGTAGAGTTGGCAACAGACATAGTTTTGTAGAAGTGGTACAAAACTACAATATAGGGGCAACATGACCTTTAGCATATAAGTTTGAAAGGATAACTGATCCAGGAGGATCCAGGAATGCTCACAGAGGTCTAGGAGGGTCCATAAAATATCAAAATCCAATCATCCCAAATTCTCTCAAAAAACACCATCAATGCATAGAGCTCGATGATAGATTTCCAACGACACAAAAATCACCTCAAATGGAGTTCGTATGCAAAAGATATGGTTGGTAAAAGTTCAAGTCAACTAGGTCAAAAGTCAAAGTCAAAGGGGTCAAGGTGATACATGTCACCAATGCAAGGGGACACATGGTATGACCATACAACTGTACGACAATTACATGGCCATACCCCAAGGATCCATGTGGCATGACCATACACTCACTGGGCAGGTGTGTTGGCAAGTGACTCAACATTCGTGCAATCCAAGTGGACTACTTGTTTGTTGACACATGGCACAAGGGATCCCATGAGAGGCCACCATGAGGAAACCTCCCATTGGCCAATTATGGTTTATGTGTAATAAAATTTTATTGGAGTCGACAAGGGTCGAACCCGCGATCTCCTAAAGCTCTACACAAACCTCCGTTACCATTGTGCCCGCATCATGTTTCTTAACCATACATGGAACCACATACTTTTAACGTTGGTAAAAGGTTTAAAAAATAATAAAAGGGATGAGGTCCTAAGCTCTCAACCCTTGGTTATATATAATATATATGTGACCATGACCTATATTTGTCTGGGGAGTTAACAAATGGTCTGCACATATACCATGTATATTATATGGTTACAAACCATATAAAAAAACAACGAAACGATTGGAGATCGGTGGGGCTCAAACCCCTGACCTCTTGTGTATTACACCAATGCCTTAACCAATATTCCAATGGGGCCCTTTATTATGGGATTCCCCAACAAATTCTTAAATATTAATTCCTATGATTCCAGATGGCGAGTTAAGGCCCACGACCTATATATTGGGCATGATTTCCCATGTTTGCACATAGACCGAGGCATAGATTTCGAGATAGAACATATATCGAGAAGGAGGTACTGTATAGATGCATAGATTTGTGTGCAAGAGAAAAGGCCAAGTATGGCGTGTCTCGATATGTGTGCTATGATTTATAATGATTTCACCTAGGCAAATTTATACTTATTTTTCACGATTTTTCACAAGGAGTATGAATTTGAGGTCTATTTTATGATCAGAGGTCATTTGTAAAAATATTAGTCCAAATTTCCATTAATGAGCGCCATAGTGCATCCTTTGGCGTGTAAATAGGGTGTGATTGAGCCAATTCGGAATTTGGTGGACTTTATACTTGAATTTCTCCGAATTTCACAAGGATTCTAATTGTGAACTCATTTTCTTTTTTTGAGTAGTGGAATGTAAGAGAGTCTATTAAATTGATTTTTGTAAGCCCATGTTGTAATGTAATTCGTTATTTTGAGATGATGGAAAATAGTCATACTATCTAAAGAGACTTGAATATGAAGTGAATTATGTTATCCATATATGTAATTTGAGTTCTTTTGTTTTACGTTGTGTCATCTCAATAATAGGCAAATTAATCATCAGTTTATGATTTTTTGGATAAGAAGCACATCATCATTTTTCTGCAAATCACCTCAATATAATCAAGAATTAATTCTGAATCAGGTTAGATTCTATATGTATATATTTTAAAGGAATAAATGGTATCTAAGAACTTTCATATCAAGTGGTATCAAAGCTAGTTATGACATGATTTTTCAAGCTGCTGATGTGATAAGATCCAAGAGTTCAGTTGGTGAAGATTTTGAAGGATCTTATCAAGAGGACAAGATAAGTAAATCTCTCATGAAGTTGAGGCTACATAAGAACATTAACCAACATATCCAGTAGGAGAATTATGAGTTGAGGATGCATTTGCAAGATCTTGAGGAAGAGAAGCAGAGGCTGTAAGAACAACTGATATGTCATGAGAAATTCCATTTGGTATTTTTCATGAATTAGAAAGAAAGTTTCATACCGGGAATCGAGTATTGGAACCATCAACATCAATCCATGGAGATTGGTAGGATGAGAATGTAAAGTCTCCGATTAAAAAAGGACTACCTCTGTCAAAAGGCATGATCGAGAAAGATGACTCCTCATATTATTCTTTTTCTCTTCAAGATGAAGAATGATCGAGGATAGCTGAAGCAATGAGAAATTCAGATGAAGAAGTTTTGCATAAGAAGTTAACCTTACCTTCTAGTCCAGAGAAAGGTAACATGTGTAAGACATATCTAGAGAAAGATGTGCATGCTAAAGGGGAAATGAAGGCATTTTCCACTGATAATATTGGTAAATGGTCTATGTATCCACGTGCTTCCTGTGGAACTAGTAACCCTGATGTGGAGTAATGTCAAAGAAGACAATTTGTGTAAGATAAGCCCTCCAAAAATAAGGATAAATTTAAAGATCATTTCTCAAAGAAAAGGAAAAGGGGGAATGATAAAAAGGGGTCATGGTTCCAAGATAGGAACAAGACACTCTGCTCTTATTGTGGTAAGAGTGGACATCATATTGAGAAGTGTTGGCCACTTTACCCGCACTTATGTCTGAAGCATAACCAAAAAGATGTAAGGACACTTGCAAGAATACAAGCAACAACTCCAAATGAAGTTAATGGTCTTATTGAAATATTTGAGAAAGAATATTTCCTAATGGTTGGTCTTGGAAAAGTAATATATGAAGACATCGAGGAATGGTTCATGGAAAGTGGTTCATCTTGCCACATGACTGAGATGAAATCAATATTTCTAACTTTCTCAGAACCCGACACAGATTTCTATATAGGATTTGGAACTAACACTAGATAAGTGATAAAAGGGTATGGATATGTAATATTCCATCTCGAGTGAGGAGGATTTATGGGAATATAACATATGTTATATGTTCCATATTTGAAGGTAAACCTACTCTCAGTTGAAAAATTTGAAGATGAAGGCTATACCGTTGCATTCCAAAATGGCCAGGTACTTGTGTATTCAAGGGAAGCTGCTCCATACATATTAATAGTGTTTGGTATTCACAAGGAGAGGTTATATAGGTTACTGGGAAGACCTATATTTTGGTCTAATTGTTTCTTAGATTCAACATCAGATTCAATGTCAGATTCAACATCAACGTCAGAGGCATTGTCAAAGATAGGAAGTTGTGAAACAACTTCCGGTACTAAGGGGAGGACGACTCCATGAAAAAATTATCAATCAGACAATATTTCATTGTAAATATGTATATTTGTAAATGTAATATGTATATGTAGATATCTCCTAAATTCTATTGGAAGGCTTGTAAGCCACTCTTTGTAAATTATAAGAGTGAGAGGAATTTTGAAAAATTTCTATATTGCCACCTTATATGTTGATAGGAGTGAGATGAATTTTGTAAGAGAGTTTCTATATTTCCACCTTATATGATGTTAAGAGTGAGAGGAATCTCGTTAAATGGATTTATAGATAGCCACCTTACATATTGTTAGAAGTGAGAGGAATCTTGCAAAAAGGGTTTCTATATAGCCACTGTGTTTTAGAGAGAGAGGGATCTTATATAATATTTCTAAGCCTTTCGACAACAAAATAAGAAATTGTATTGTCTTGTCATCAGCCAAAGGGATACATATGGATCAAATTGTATAAGTTAACATTATTGATTCTGAAGAACCGAAGGTGAAGGAACAAAAGGATGTAGGCAGTTGGAACATGTAGATCGGAAGCGAAAAGGGCATCGAAGTAATGTAAAACTTTCTAGAGCTGGTAAAGGAGAAATAATCCTCTTATAAGAGGCATAAATATGCAGGATCTAAGCATCTTCAAAATACTATGTCATGTTCATGTGGATGTATACCTTGAACATAAGCAAGTTAAGTACAAATGATCAAGGCATGAGAGTAATGGACAAGCAATTCATTCAGAGACTCCTATAGATACATCAACAATACATGAACAACGAGTTCAAAATGTCAAGGTATAGATCAACATTTGAATTGGTTTCATATTGGACAAGATAGAATATCTTCAACAAAATAGGATATGGGAGTGGATGTTGAATACATGATACATATATTGTGGAGATTCAGTGAACAAAACTTTTTCTTATCAGGGAATCTATGATCCAAAATCAGAGCTATATTCTATATTAGTGACAGTTCCAGAGGCCATATTTCAGAAGCAGACATAAGTACACTGATCTAATACCTAAGATCTAAGATCCAAGATGAATTCTAAGATCCAAAATATTCAACAAGATGGAAGAGTGAAGAAGCTTCATCACTAAGTTACTGGATAAGATCATTTTAGTAAGATGGAAGAGTGATTTAGAGTTATCATCACTAAGTTATTGGATATCTATACTTTTGGAGGTCCAAAAGTTCTTAGTGAGAAGGTGTGATCCAGAAACAATCACAGAGGTCCAAGAGGGTCCATAAGAGATCAAAATTCAATCAACCCAAGTTCTCTTGAAAATTCCATTAATACATAGAGCTCAACGATAACTTTCCAATGATGCAAAAATCGCCTCAAACGAAGTTCATATGAAAAATATATGGCTAGTCAAAGTTCAAGTCAACCAAGGAAAAATTCAAAGTCAAAGGGGTCAAAGTGACACGTGTCACCATTGTAAGGGTGAAACGTGGTATGCCCATACAATTGTATGACGATGACATGACCATACCCCAAGGAGCCATGTAGCATGACTGTATCCTGATTAGGCAGGTGTGTTGGCAAGTGACTCAACATTCGTGCAATCCAAGTGGACTAATTATTTGTTGGCACGTGGAACATGGGAGCCAATGAGAGGCCGCCACGTGGAAAAATCCCATTGGCAAGTTATGGTTTATGTGTAATAACATTTTATGGGAGTTGACGAGGGTCGAACCTGTGACCTCCCAAATCTCTACACAAACCTCCGTTACCATTGTGTCTGCACCATGTTTCTAAACCATACATGGCACCACATCCTTTTAACATTGGTCAAAGGTTTAAATGGTGGTAAAAGGGCTGAGGTCCTAAGCCCTCAAACCTTGGTTATATGTAACATATATGTGACCATGACCTATATTCGCGCGAGGAGTTAACAAATGGTTCGTGCATATACCATGTATATTATATGGTTACAAACCATATAACAAAACAAATTAACGACCAGAGATCGGTGGAGCTAAAACCCCTAACCTCCCATGTATTACACCAATGCATTAACCAATATTCCAATGGGGCCCTTTATTACAGGATTCCCAAACCAATTCTTAAATATTAATGCCCACGATTCTGGATGGGGAGTTAAGGCCCACGACCTATATATTGGGAATGATTTCCCACGTCTTCACCCAGACCGAGGCGTGGATCATGAGACGAAACAGATCCATAGGAGGAGGTATTGTACATACACATAGATTTATGTGCAAGAGAAAAGGCCAAGTATGGTGTGTCTCTATATGCATGCCATGAGTATAATGACTGTACCTAGGCAACATTATACTCATTTTTCACGATTTTTCACAAAAAGTATGAATTTGAGGTCTATGTTATGATCAAAGGTCATTTGTAAAAGTATTATTCCATATTTCCATTAATTCGTGCCATAGTGCATCGTTTGGCATGTAAAGAGGGTGTAATTGAGCTAGTTCAAAATTTGGTCGACTTTATACTCAAATTTCTTAGAATTTCGCAAGGATTCTAGTGGTGAACTCATTTTCTTTTTTTTAGTAGTGGAATGTAATGTTATGATATTTAGACACTTACAAGTTAATTAAGATCTACTTGGTCTAATGTGTCGATAAGGTAAAAGTGTGTTTCTTAGTGTGTTGCTTTAGTATGAATTTGTAGTTAGGAAATCCGACGCTCACGATATGTTCCCGATATAGAGTGATCCGACGGTTCATATTCTCCTCGATCTTAATGACTACATTGATCTGTGGCTTATAAAATTATTGGTCCATGATATCTATTTAAAGAGCATGAAGGGTCATTTTCCAATGGTTGATTGTGAGAAACTCTCTTGTAAAATATCTTTGTAATCTATTTATTTTGAATAAATAAACTACTCCAAGTGGTCGCATTGGCTGTGGCCGTGGATGTTTCCCTGTAGGGTTTTTACCATGTCAAAAAATCAGTGTGTTGATATTTTATCTGGTTGTGTGAGTGGTTAATGAAGGTGTTCATTCTCTGTTGGAATACCTGTGTTGTTGAACATGGTATCAGAGCTTGTTTGAAGACCCACTCCCATTGTAGATCGATATCGTGAAGCCGAGTTTCCTCATCTATGGTTTCTACCATTTTTGTACATTTATGTGTTGAGAGGGATATTCCTTTGTTTCTAGAGCACTCATTTCAGTCATGAACGCTTTTATTTTCACTCGAAAAGGTTTCTATTTTCCCAAGATACGACCATTTCAGTCAGATCCGGAGGTATAAAGCCTGAATATGCCCTTTTAAATTTTTTGCAGAGTATACAATCCAAGGCCATCTTATACAACAAAAAAAACAACAAACCCAATCCTCCTACTAAACAATACAATATGTTTTTCTAGCTCACTTGGTTAAAACTTGTCTTATTAAGTAAGATGTATTGAGTTCAAGTCTCTCATTTTGTTACTTTTTTTTGAAAAAGTTCATGCTCCATTGTAAAGTTTATTTCACTTCAAGTATAAAAGTGAATCACTATGAGTAGCTTTAAAATTTTATTTTAGAGTTATTTATTTTGCATGAAAAATTATTTTATAAAGTAACTTATTTGTAAAAGTGAGGTTATTTGGAGGGGTATCTTGGGAAAGGAAAAATAATCCACTGATGCCGATAAGAAAGTAAAGGCTTATACTCGATTATCTTGGGAAAGGAAAAATAATCCATTGATGTCGATAAGAAATTCAAATGGGATAATAGGAGTGAAAAAGCATGTGGACTGATCAAAATGTCCATCTCTCCTGATTTAAGGTTCCACCTTCAAGAAATTGATGACCCTGATGAAGCTTGGGAAAAACTTGAATCTTTATTTGGTAAAAAAAATATTGTTCGAGCACATCAATTAGAAAATAAAATACCGACTTTAAGTCCAAATTATTTTTCTTTCATTGAAGCTATCTATCTAAGTTTAAAACACTCAGAATTTTATGTGAAGAATGTCAAATAAAGATGGAGGAAGAGCATTGCATCTATTTTATTATTTCTAAGCTAGGTAGTGAATATTCTATGTTTGTATCTACCTTTTATGCCATGAGAAAGGATCTAGGGAAAGCTGATAAAAAAACCACTCTTGAGTCCCTTTGTGATGCTTTGATTAGAGAGCAAGATAAACTTGTACAGCTTGGAGTGATCAACACTGCACATACCTCCAACAAATCCTTAGTCACCCAACAGAAAGATAAACACAAGAATCCCAAGAAGCAACATCCTCACCACAACAACAACAAAAACAAGGGTCCCAAACCCACTCAGATAGCTTCAACTCCTAATGATGACAAAAGAGAAAAATCTAAAAATAAGAAGTCTGACAAACATTGCAACTTTTGTGATAAAGATGGTCATGATGAGTCCACATGTTTCAAGAAGATGCCAGATTTATAAGCAACGATGAAGAAGCACAAAATCAGTTTTGATTCTACTTCTTCTCATGGACACACACTTTCTGCTTCTGGTTTCTCCTTCAATGCAACTTATACTTCTTCTTCTGGTGAGTGACTTATTTATTATGGAGCAATGTCTTATCATATGGTTAAGGATAAAGCCATATTTTATGCTCTAAATGGATGTAACACCAATAAAATAGTTGTTGGTGATGATATATCTCTTAGTGTTGTAGGATCTAGAACAATTCAAGAAGATAATGGTCATTTCAATGATGTATTATGTGTTCCAAGTCTTTCTTGTAACCTTCTATTAGTATATCAAATCACTCATTCAGATGAAGGTAAAACCATAGATCTTTCACCTCATCAAGTTGTAATGAAGGATTTAAAATATCCTAAGCATGTTGTTGCAACTGGAATTGCTGATGATATTACCAGGTTGTACAAGTTTGACAACTTTGGGTCATCATATTTTCCATCAGTTTTTGTTGCTCATAGCAATGACTTGAGAAATTTTTTTCATGAGCGGTTTGGTCATCTAAATGATTGCTCATTGTGACAACTATGTAATAAACAAATGGTGACTAGTATTACTCTTGTTTCATGCAATAAATGTGCCTCTTGGCATGCCTCAGGCCCCTTGTAGCTTGTTAACAGTGACATGTGTGGTCCACTTTCTTCTCCTTCTTTTTATGGGTGCAAGTATTTCTTAACTTTCAATGATGACTTTTCCAGACGTGCTTGGGTTTACTTCTTAAAACTTAAGAGTAAAGTTTTTGACAAGTTTTTGACCTATAAGTCCCTTGTAGAAAAACAAGTTGGACATCGAATTCAAAGGTTAAGAACATATAATGGAGGCAGATATGTGAATGATTTTTACAAGTTACTGCACTACATATGGTATCCAAATGCAACACACTTTTCCATATACACCACAACAGAATGGTGTTGCTGAGAGAAAGAAGCACACACTAAAATAAATGGCTAATTATATGATCCAATCTAAGAGATTAAGTCTAAATTATTGGGAAGAAGACATCAACTGTGCAAATTATATAGTAAATCACACTCCCACAAAGGCTCTTAAAAATATGACATCGAAAGAAGCATGGACTAAAATTAAACTAGATGTAAGTCACTTCCATGTATTTGGCAGTATAGCATGGGATCACATTCCTGATGAGAAAAGGAAAGCATTGTATCCTAAAAGTGAGAAGCGTATATTTTTTGGTTATTTTGAAGATGTCAAAGGTTACAAACTTCTTCAACCACATTGTAATGAAATTATTATTAGAAGAGATGTTAAATTTGATGACAATATCTTGGCTCGCAAGCCATCTTCAGTGTTTGTGCCTTCTTTTGTTTCTATTCTGGTTTCTTCTTTAGATTATGACAATGAGGATGAAAATCCACCTCCACCAGATCACCTTCCTCCAGATGATTCCATTGAATTTGAACCAGCACCAACACCGTGTAACACCCTATTTCCCCCAACTTGTAATTAATCATAAAATAAGATTACCATGCTAAGGCATGTGGATGATGTAAATGTATTATTGTTAAATTTCCCATAAATGACTGTTGGGGGGTGAAGCCTTGAAGTATGAGCCATTATATCTCTAGAGGAAAGAATCAATTAATGAAGGAAAGGACTGGTGGTTGAATAATCAACCACCCCCATGGATGGAAACATGGGCTGTCAGCCCGAAGTACCTCAGAGACCTGTAGACCCGAGCTTCCTTCTGACAGAATGAACATGATAGGTCAGAAAACCTTCCAAAAGAAGGAAGGTAATATACACACATAGAGACAGTAAGGAAAGGGAAAATCAAGAGGAGAGACACCAGATGAGAGCGCAAGCTCGGAAGGAGATGGATGAACCAAAAGGAAGTGCAGAGAACACGACCTGAAGGGCCCGAACGTGAGCTTGATGCTGAGGAAGCATCTGATAAACCTCGTAGGGATATTGTGACAGAGAGAAGATCTCTAAGAGATGACATAGTTCCCTAGTGATATCATGGCTTGGCACGGGGGTGGCCAGAGTGCTAAGAATGAATGCCTCTGAGCCTATGGTTGGGAGGAAAGGCACATGCCCATAGTTAGTTAGTTGGCTGAAATATGTAATAGATAAGTATCCTTATACACTTTGTAATCGAGCTATAACTAAGTAATAAAGTTGGATACCCTGTGAATGACTCAGGGGTGTACATGTTTTCTTAATGGTTATACTGTATCTCCTTATTCTTGTTTAAATTTTTTATTTAAGTAAGTATGGAATTGTTTGATTTGTATACATAAATGATCAAGCCCTGTGGTGGCTTAAGTTAAAATAAGTGGACTGTGAGTTCATCGACCTTGGCCACAGTTTTCATGGGTGCACGTCGACACTCCTAGTTTCCCTGAGTCTTCGGGAGGATGGAGTCTGTTAAGCTTAGGAGAGGTAGTGCAGATATGCACAGAGTCTCTATGAGGCGAGCAGAGTTTGAGAACCCATGTTACAAGGGAAAAACTCTCTATGGCCAAGGGTAAACCACAATAGACAAGTATGACTGCAAAAATAAACTCAATTCCAACATATTCTATATAAACTAATGTTCCATATAAGAAAGAGGCCTACCTCGATCCAACGTTTGATGATGTTCCACCATTGAGCACTTTTGACCCAAAGCTTTATACCTGCGAGAAGTTCTCAACAACCAAGCATAGCAAGTATACAGTGAAAATATAAAAGGGGTTAGCACATTAGATAGAATAATCCATTAATAAACATTACAAAAATTCCCATGGATAATAAACATATATTTTCAAGATATCAATAGGACGAGAAAGGAGTATTTCTATTAATAATTGATCAACAGAAGTGACAACGATTCAGACTTTTGTGTTGGCATGGTTTGAAACCAAGAAACCAAGTTCCTTCCAACTGGGTCTCCACCACTTCAATCCTCCACCAAAGGCAAGCTCATAGGAAAGAGACAATGAGGTCCTCTCAAAAATAGGAAAATAGCTTGGGGGATGAACACTGTGTTTAGGCTTGAGGGATAGAGGGATGTAGACTCAATATGAAGTAATTTCTCCAGAGTAACTTTGCTCTCAGAGTTGAATGATTTCTCTTTTTTTCCATACGTCAAAATTGTGCTCTTATAGCCTTCAAGATGCAACTGAAGGGTCGATTCAGAACGTTTCCAGTATATGGAAGGCTAAGGATCAGAGATCTCCTATCATGACATGGAAAACCGACCTCATTTTGTTTTTTCTGGCACAAATCCTGATGTACGTGGGCTGTAGTGGATCAACAAGCATATACACATCTTGCATAGCATATAGGGAGTGTATATGTGAAAAAATGTATATTTTTAGCTCTGGATTCATCAAAAGGGGATGATGAGTTTGCAAAGGAAAATGGAAAAAGGCCCTCTGTGCAAGATAGAAATGGTGAGGCAAATCTTGCTATAACAACCTCTTAAGTTCTAGACTTGATGAATGAGCACAAGGGGTGCACGAAAGAATTCTTCCAAGTGTTAAGTTCAAGAGAAAGAGCGCAAAGATCTTAATCCTTTCAAAGATAACCAAGCTCAGGAAGGATAGCGAGATCCAAGTATCTAAAGGCGAATATACTTTGTAAGGAAGCCAAACGGACGAGATTTGTTCGGGAAGAGCCAAGGTCTGTTGTGACTATTGGATACGGGAAAGAATGCAGGAGTTAACCCCTTGAGTCCTTCAGACTTCGCAAGTTCAATGAATTGAGCGAGTTCATCATAAGGGAGTTAAAATACCTGAAGTCCCAAAGTCTCAAAGTTAATATGGGCCTTAGATCTGAGGATGCCTGGGAGACTTCTCGACCGTCCGATCTATGAGATTGGAGATTCACTCTTCGGGAAAATTGTGAATTTGAATGGCCAAAACATCCGAAGTTCGAAGTCGCCAAGGGATATGGACCATGGATCTATGGATCCTTCGGGATCCTTCTCTACTGTCTGATCTATGAGTTCGGAGTTCCCACTTCGAGAGGACTGTGAGCTAGAGTGGTTAAAAATATCAGAACACTGAAGTCCCCACTAGCCTATGTGTTAGATAAGGGATAAGCCAGTCATTGGATAGGTTGATGGATAGACCTTCCCTACGAGAGGTAGGAACCTAGATATGGCACAATCAATATGAGTCCATGAGGTTGTCATGTGGTCCTCAACTAATGAATGTCGAAGAACTTTGGAAAGGTGCAAGATCTAAACCAAGGGTCGGTTTAGCACTTGGTAGCAGTTGTTAGAAATCTATGGATAAGAGGAAGAGAATAAATCATCTCAGAGGGATGATTTGAGATGAGATAGTTAAGGAAAAGATGAAATTATGATGTCCCGCCCCTTAAAAGAGTAGTTAGTGTCTATGTGTGTTACAAATTGGTATCAGAGCATGGTTACAACACTTGGCTTGCTTGGGCTCATGCACGAGTCGTATGAAAATGTTTCTGGAGGAAATTAAGGGGCAACACCGTATCGTACCACATTCCTAAGAGGCATAGAAAACTTCTACTGAAGAGAGGAATGAGATTCCTTATTGTTGATAGATGTTTTGGAAATTGGCACTGCATGTTTCTAATGTCCCCAAATAAAGAATTTGACTTCATTGTGCAATCATACATGCTATTGTACAATCATAAGATTTAGTTACCAAGGCTAAAGATGGGCTTGTGGAGAATGTTACTGCCAAGCATAAATCATCTGCATAAGTTCCTTGAGTAGAAGGATGCATATTTGAAATACAATTGGGATTTTACCCCAACAATATTGAATGATTCTAGGCTATAACAAGGGAAGCCTAACATTTCTTGGGAAATGATAGCCGATCCTACAGGAATGGGATTATGTAGAAGAAAACTCATATTTAAATTAAAATAGCAATGTGAATGGATGGAGAGGATCTGTAGCAGTAATGATTACTGATTTAATGAAGGGATAAACCTAGTATAGGTGTATAACTCCTCATGATTAGAGGAATGAGTCTGGTGACCCCTCCTGAAAAGGGAGTGCATGCACAAATCTCGAGTTTCAAAGTGGACAAAGAAACAAATTTTGTTTCTGGGTACATGAATTGCTGGACATGGTTTTTCTAATCAAGTTTATGAACAAAGTTGCAAAAATATAGAGTGATTGAGTGAGAAATCACCACAACCTCCCTTGCTTGGTGGATAGGAACTAATCTACTAGAATTCTTGTGGGAGGAGGATAATGGATTCCATCCCTAACTGTGCTGAACATAAGCAAGAATTCTAGATGTAATGGTCAAGACTAATCTTGACCTAAAGATACTCCGGATTTCTGAACTAGGATACTTAGTAAGTAACATAATTCGAAATTGCATTTGGGCCTTAAGGGAATAGTCCAAATGGTAATAGACATCATTGTTAAAATTAAGATAGAATGGTTGACTAAATGTTGATCATGAATGTGGTAAACAAAGTGTTGGGGCACTTCTAGAAGCCCAATAAGTCAGATTGACATCCGATAGTGGATGATAGCCATATAGATATAGTTGGAAGCTAATTTGGTTGATTTTGTTACCTTGGGCATGGTTAAAATTGCCCAGATTTTATTTATAAGCTGGGTAATGTCCCAAGGAGGTTGAGGCAAGAGTGTTTTCTTGCTAGTTGTTATCACATAGAAAGGGAACATAGTTATGACTATGTTTGATTCAACTTCCATGTGGATGTCGCGTGAATGACTGCAAGCTCACAACTGAGAGGGAAGCTCAGTGTTGTGTGTCCCTATGAGGCTTTTCATAAGAATGGCAACAATATCCTTGGAGGAGGATCTGTAAGTCTGATAGGCCCATGTGTAAATGATGCACATGCATGATGTAAGGATATATGTACACTAAAGGCACATCATGGCTGACTTGATGAGTGATATGCAAGGCAAATAATTTCTCTTGTCCAAATTAAATGAATACCATGGATGCATGGCTGACTCCATTATGAAGAGTCATGAAATTTTTGTTCCAAATGATAGCTTGAGGGGAATGTATTCCATTTCCTTAGGGAATACTAATATAATTAGATGAAAGGGTAAATGAGCAAAGATGCTCTATTGTCATGATAATAGGCAAATGATTATGCCTTTGAGGATCACATGAGAAGGATTGTGATCAATCATGAGTGACTGATCTTAAAGGTAAAGATGTATGTGGGCTTTGAAACATACCTATGACAACTACATTGAAGCTTAGGATTATAAATATGGCTAAGTACATCATGGACGTAAGTTAACAAAAACTAGAATATGTGTGGATACATAATCTGGATGCATGTCATAAATGCATGTCTATGTTCCTTAAATAATGCTTAGTAACAAGCTGAAGCTAATTCAAGGTCGAGGCCATCACATATAGTGATGGATATGCGATGAGGAAGTTGCATGCTAAAGGAGTTCCCTGTGAAGAAACTGTGTAAGGACTCCGTCAGAAGAACAAAGTCACGACCCTAATGATTGCTGAAGGTTGGGCAATGGGCTGCAAAACCTGCCTATATAAGAATCCTGAATTTCATTTTTAAAACAAAATGTGTAGGTGGAAGACTAACAACTGAATGTTAACCACTCTGAGAACCGAATGATAATGTGCAGGATGCACAGGTTCATGACCCACTATGAACAAAAAGATTGCTATTAAAACATGTTGCTGTATCCAAAAAGGGTTAGAGTGAGGCCTAACCAAGGTTGCTCAAGAAAAGGTAGTAAGGCCTTAGAAATAACTCAGGTGGGTTGAAAAGCCCCAGGCCGTGTAGAAAGAATTGGAATAAGGGGAGATCCTCTAACTCCTTTCTTGATATGTGTTATGTTTCCTCTGGAATGAGAAAGCTGATTTACTATTAAAGGTAAATGTTTTGACACCATAGTGATGACGATTGTATTATTGCAGAAATAGTTGAGAACTGTCTATATTGCATTCATGAAAACCTTGAGGATAATGTGATGAAGTCCATAAAGATGTTCTGGGACATGTCTAAAAATGTTTTATTGTCTTAACATTATGATTTTTTTTTAAAAGGGAAGTTGTATGCCATGGATACCCAAGTAGGGTATGATTCGGGAAGGAGAACCCGAATGATGGAGGTGTGAACCTCTGGCAGTAAAGACTGATTGTATGATGCAGGAACATCTGAACCAAATGATCTCTATTGACTCAAAAGGCCAAAAACCTTTACTAAGAAACCATAGAAATCCCTTCAATCAACTACAGATCGAGATCGTGAGGATCATGAAAGAAAACCCTGATCGAATCAGGTTAATCGAGAACCTGATAGAGGAGATGAACGCGAGATTTTCAATGTAAAGAAACCAATCTCATTCATCAAATTGACTTCAAGATCCACTGGAGTTAGCGGAGTAGAAGCTAGTCATTTGATAAGATCGACGACCCGTGATCATTGCGGAGATTTCATATGCACACAGGTTAACGTTGAGACCTGTACCTGTAATTTAAATTCACGATAGCATTTTTTTGAATTTGGGATCAAATCATAGATTGGATGACCCGTGTCCATTGCGGATATCGGAAGAAGAATTCAGCCGCGAGCTATTTGAGGTTACGAAATCCCTTGTAGCTGTTGGATCTGGGGGAAGATGGATCTTCACTGTTGAATTGTAGACAAGGGGTTTATCCAGGATCATGGAACCCATACATAGGAGCTAAAAGGGTAGCACCTGAAAGAATAGAGCTAAGGTCATAGCTCTCAATCAAATGGGGAGAAAAATGAAGTCCTTTGGGCCAGTCAATGAAGATAGAGTTTAGCACTCTATGATTAGACAATGGTCACGAGGACTGGTTCTATAGGAATCAAGGTGCTCATAGTGAGCACGTTGCATGGAATGAATTGAAGGAATGCATGTTTACATAAGAGGGAAGATGACAAATTTCCCATTAAGAAAAGATGACATTCCAATACTCTACTCAAGTTATAGAAGTATTAAGGAAAAGATAATTTCTTGGGTGGCCACAAGTGTTGGCACCTTGGTTAGTAATGAAGGCATAATGCTTGGGTGTATTCATGCAGAACTATTAAGTTTCATGTGTACTGATTTGGGATCATGATCGTCCTATAGAAGGAAGCATGGTCCTGCTATAAGAGTGAATAAAAATGAATAATCCATGTGGTGAAGAGGTTGGATAAATTCCAACACACCATGGCCAAGAACCTGTCATAAAGTGTGACAAACTTGAAATCAATGTAAGGGTGAATTGGGTATGAATGTGGCCATGAATATTGTCACATTTGTTAAATCCTTTGAAATGTTGAATTATGTTTTGAAAGGTTTGGTATGTTGAAATGAGGCATAGACAAGGAATGGGATTCCCTTTTCATGTTTATGCAGATGTGATGAACTGTTAGTATGCATGGTTTTGAATACACACACACACACACACACACACACACACACACACACACACACACACACACACACACATGGATGCATGAGAGACTAACAATTTGTTTAACTATGTAAATAATGAATTGCAGGAGGAAAAGGGTCTTGGATATGGTAGTGTTGTAAGCCCATAAGGAAGACCAATTGCCTGTTGAGCCAAACTACAAGGAATGGTATTTCCTTTTTTGAGAAAGTAAATTTGATTGTTAGTATGCACAATTCTGAAATTGTTGGTGAGCCACTGGAAGTATGCGATGAAAATATAATGTGCATGGGAACTAACAATTTGTTTAGCTGAGGAATGAATTGCAGGAAGAAAGAGCCTTGGATATGACAGTACTATAAGCCCATAAGGAAGGCCAATTTCTTGTTGAGCTAAACTGCTATGGGGAGGAAAGTCCCATGCTTGTGAATCTATTCCCTATGTGGAACAAATATGGAAAAACAAAATGTGGAATTGGAAATCCGTAGGTGATAGATTTAAAATAAAATTTTGAATTCATAATTTATGATGATGTCTCATGAATTTCTGTATACTTGGGATACAGGTGAGAAGAAAAGGTCTATCCAGGGAGGAAAGATGAAGGCTGTCAAGTTGAAAATCCTAAAAGAGGCCACTATTAAGCCATGAGAACCCTGTGGTAAGCCATGATCGCCTAGAATATGTTGTGTTGAGGTAACACAAGCTGGAGGGAGTGTTGATATTATGGTAGCTACGGGAGGTATTTACCTCCACGTGTATACTTGACAAGAATAGAAGATTCTAGGAAGTAAGAGAAACCCTAATGAGTTGGATAATAACCCTAGAAGACTTGTCGGCTCAAGAGGATAATATGTATTAGGCCATTAGCCTTCAAGAACAGAAGTCAACCCCAGTAAGTCCACCAGAACCACTATAAATATAGGGTGCCAGTCTCTCATTTGACACATCTTAGCAGTTGCAGAGAGCCAATTTTGCACAGTGCCATTGCAGTCTTGTGCACAGGTTTGGAGGAGAGTTACTGGTGCAGCTGCTGCAGCTAGCAGTTACGTTTTGGCTTGGACTATCTCTTGGCTAGGGTTTGGACTATTTGTTAAGCTCTTGTTGGTGCGCTATCCTTGGGGAAAGGTGTACTACCCTTTGTTTGGTTATTGAGCCTAGGGTTTTCTTCCAGAATGATTCTCTGTCAAGGTTAAGGTGCTTGAAGGGTGGCTTCGACCTATGGTTGGGTGACAAGGGTATTGTCAATGGTAAAATGAGCACACATATTTCATATTCTAATAGGTTATGGGCCCACACCTCCTTCATTCAGTCTAAGTGTTGGAAGGAAACATAGCCACTAGGATATTGAGCTCCCTGAGGAACTGGCGCTAGGATTACTAGCAGAAGCAACTTCCAAGACACTGCCGCTAGGGTTACTAGCAAGAGCAGTTGCATAAACCCTAATCCTCTTATTGAGGCACCTTAAGTAAATGGATTGACCTAATATCCGGATATATTAGTGCGCTCTAGCCTAGCACATCTCCTGATACTCTTAGCAAGTCAAGACATGAAGTTTGAGTTTATGGTCAAATCTAGGGTTTGACCAAGTCAAAGAAGGTATGAATTATTCTATGAAGTCAAAGAACAAGTTATATGGAGCCTCTAACTTCAGAGCATGGAAGAAAAGGATTGGCCTCATCCTTGCTAGGAATAAAGTGTTGGATATCGTGAAAGGAAAGATCGTGAAGCTAGAGTTTGAAGAAGGAAAAGAGAAGGAACTGCAGAATGTTGCAACTATGGAGAAGTTCAAAGACAATGATATCAATGATATGATTATCATAGTGGAATCTATAAAATACCACTTGATACCCTAGATATCCCATCTTGACTCATCGAAGAATATGTACGATGCCCTAACAAATATCTTCTCAGTCATAAACATTGGACAAGTAATGAGTCTAAAGAATGAGCTCCGTGACATGAAGATGAATGATGATGACAGCATAACATCATACTTTGTGAGAATCTCTCAGTTAAGAGATCAACTACAAGCTATTGAAGAGATCATCTCAGAGAAGGATTTGGTAAACATAATACTCAATGGTCTTCCCAAGATGTGGGATGCATTTTCCGCAAGCATGGACACAAGAAAGGAGTATCTGACATTTGAAGAACTTTAGACTTGCTGTGCTCAAGAAGAATCAAGGATCAGTGAAAAAGAGAAACCCCAAAAGAATTACGATGATCAACCCTTCACAACAGAATTCAAGAACATCATGAATAAAAGGAAGTCTGGTTCAAGGAGGAAGCCAAATCAAGATAAAGCCATTTCAGAAGTACAATGCTTCAACTTTCGAAAGTATGGAAACTACAAGAATCATTGTCCCGCGCTAAAGAAAAGGAAGGAGAAACACGAAGCATCAATTACCGAAGAAAAGGAACCTACAAACAAGACTAAGCAGGATGGAAGATACTTTTTCTTCTAAAGGTAAAAAAACTCTTCTTATTTCTTGTACATATCTTGTTTGCATCTTCTCTGTACATATCTTGTATATCTATCTCTTGGAAGATAATGTGTTCCAAGAAGAACTATACCTATGGAAGAACAACAGGATAAGAATGGATATCATTAGATAATACACATGAAAGGATGAAATACAAATCATGTGGAAGCTATTGCAAGATAAGCCGAATCAATCATGAAGAGATTTAGAAGAAGCAAAAAGAAGTCAACAATCGAGAGGAAATTGGAAAAAGACTTATGACATTTTGTAGAAGACAACAAGATGGAAGCATGGACTCTGTTAGACAAGAGAGCCAATTATATATTGTAGAAGACAATAATGATGCAGATGGAAGCGTGGCCTCTATTACATAGAGGGAGCTGATTATATGCACTCATACATGAAGCAAGGATTAGGAGGGAGCTAATCCTATGATCCAATGAAGATGATGAAGTATATATCCATGATAGAAGCCATGAAAGACAATACATATTCTTCAAAGAGAAGCCTTAAAGTATCCTTGGTTGTCCATCCACATCCATGATCCTATGATGGAATATTTAGGGCATGGAATATATAAGAAACTCCATGGACCCGAGAACTAAAGAAACACATGAAGATTCCAAGAAAGAAAGAGAAGCCAGAACAACTAGTCATTGTATCAAGAATCACAAGATTGTCAGCCTGATA
>JZKD02S1703260.1:449339-461124 GCA_000966675.3 Picea glauca
GAACTGAAAGTCGTGATGAAGAACAATGTATGGAAGACTTATGAATGAAATCATTGCAAGATCCAAAACTAGAGGTTCTCCCAGATGGAGGGAGAAGACTATGATGATTACTTGTGCCAGTAAACCAGACTTATCTCTACATGAGTCATTATATCATCTACAACATCCATGAGTCAGAATTCTACATCAGATGAATGCCAAGAATGTTCTCTAGAGAAATTGAATAAAGAGTGTATGAAGAGCAATCTCAATACTTCGAGGCATACCAGAAAGAGACCCTTGTATGCAGATAGAAGAAGATAACTTGGTGGAGAACCTCCAGTGCACAACAAAAGCGTGGTGAAGATTTTCTATAACATCAAGATGATTACTCAGTAGATCAGATCTCATGATGACAGAAGAAGTGCCACATGGATATGTTCCGGTTTTTCCAACAATGATATACTCTATTATTCAGAGCTACATAAAGCCTTCACAGTGTTCCGGACTAAAGTACATTTGAAATCAAGCATTACATTATCCATGATGAAGTCCAGAAAGGAGAAAGTGGTTCTCCAATACATATCTCCACAGATGAGCAGATAAGCAGACATTTTGGTAAATCTTCTATCCAAGATGAAAGAGTTTGCGTACTCAAGCTGGAGCTTGTGGAAACAAATTCCTTATTGAAAAAGGAAGGGATGACTCCCATGTTGGGAGGGAGCACTGAAAATATTATTGAAGACATTCATTTTCAAGATTGAAAAATAGTCCATCTTGGAGAGATGCTTTCCTGTTCGAAAAGTGGATTGAGATTTCTGATGGACAACGATTTCCCATTGTGGTTAACATGGGAAATGGTCCAGATTGCTGATGTATCATAGACAATGACTTCCCATTGTGGTTAACATGGGGAGTGGTCTAGGGAAATCTCTCTTCTTGAGGGTTACTCAAGAAGACTGTCTTGCCTCACTGGACAACGATTTCTCATTGTGGTTAACATGAGGAATGGTCCATTTTGGAGGTTGATACAGGACAATCTTTTCCTCTTGTGGTTAACAGAGGAAATGGTCTGAATAGTCATTCCTTAGGGTTTATACATTCTCTCCAGGGTGCACTTTGATTAGTGTAGGAGGAATGGCCCAGGGTGGGGAATGGTCCAGGCTCAACAATCAGGAACATGCAATCCTTAGGGTTTATACATTCTCTCCAGGGTGCACTTTGATTAGTGTAGGAAGAATGGCCCAGGGTGGGGAATGGTTTAGGTTCAGAAGACATGACAATTATTCTTCCTTGCTTGAGAAGAATAGTCTAGATATCTCATTGTTCTACTCCGAGGGCATATATTCTTTTAGATCTCGCAGATGTGAGTGAAATATTGGCCCAGATGATTCACTTTACATCATAACATTGTTTCTGTGCAGGTTTCTATCAGATGATTGTTATGAAGACTATATTATAGTAGATGTATACTACTGTGGTGGATATGTTCCACTGTTCGTGACTATACGTTGCTGATCAAGTACTTGTGTGTTACTTGGTGTGGTAGTGTACCATTAGATTGTAGTTATGTACTACTATGGATAGACACAATTGTGTTCTATTTTTTTTCTGGTTGCCTTGAAGACTATCAACAATTTATTGGAGATAATCATCATCTAGATGAATGATGAACATAGATTTTCCAGACGGAAAATGGTTCAGAGCATTTACTCTTCTAGATTATAAGAATGGCTCTTGTATCACTCTATGGTGTGAGTGACTTATCCAACATCATGTCTGATTACTCAAATGAAGTATGGTTTCGAGAGATGATGCAACTGATGACACTTATGGTGATGGTGATGCTCATGATCTAGTCATGAGATAGTCTAGACGACTATGTTGATGCTATAGGGTGAATGGTATGTTTTTGTGCTCAAGACCATTACCTGTAATACCTCCCTAGATAGGATGGAGTGTTGATATTATGGTAGTTGTGGAAGGTATTTACCTCCATGTGTAAACCTGACGAGAATAGAAGACTCCAGGAAGCAAGAGAAACCCTAATGAGTTGGCTAATAACCCTAGAAGACTTGTCGGCTCAAGAAGATAATATGTATTAGGTTATTAGCCTTCAAGAGGAGAATTCAGCCCTAGTAAGTTTGTCAGAACCACTATAAATACAGGGCACCAGTCTCTCATTTGACACATCTCAGCAGTTGCAGAGAGCCAGTTCTGCACAGTGCAGTTGTAGTCTTGTGCACAGGTTTGGAGGAGAGCTGCCGGTGCAGCTGTTGCAGCTAGCAGTTACGTTTTGGCTTGGACTATCTATTGGCTAGGGTTTGGACTATCTGATCAGCTCTTGTTGGTGCGCTATCCTTGGGGAAAGGTGCGCTACCCTTTGTTTGGATATCTAGCCTAGGGTTTGCTTTCAGAATGATTCTCTGTCAAGGTTAAGGTGCTCGGAGGGTGGCTTCGACCTATGGTTGGGTGAAAAGGGTATTGTCAATGGTAAAACAAGCACACATCTTTCATATTCTAACAAGGACACCTCGACAGAGCAAGTCTGAGGGACGCCTCGACTGTAAGGCTCGATAAAGTCTATGGAATTATTCCTGTGTGAGAAAACCTTGGAAACGAAAGATGGATCACCCAGGAACTGTATAGCAGAGAAGGGGATGCATGAGCCTGGGCTTGGAGGGTGAGTGATCGCAAGGGAGAGAAGACTCCGATAGTTCTTGTAAATTATTGATTGGGATCATGCACACAATGGGTATGTCAAGGAAAACCAGTGAGCCTAGATAACAAGACGGTCATGTGGATGCAAGCCCATGAACTACACAGATAAGTATTGTGCTATATTATGAATTTTTCCTCTTGAATTTTGAACAGCAGTAAAATGTTTTCACATAAAATTGTGATTAATGTGCTTGTTGTCCAAGAATTATTGAAGGCAGGTGACGAAGACTAAGAGCCTAAAAAAGGACCTGACCGAGGACGAAGGTCAAGACTTCTGAAGTGGATGAATGAGAAAGGCATGACATGTGTTTCTGAGAAAGAACACCGAGGACGATGTTCCTTTAAGGGGGAGGGAATTGTAACACGCTGTTTCCCCCAGCTTGTAATTAATCATAAAATAGGATTACCATGCTAAGGCATGTGGATGATGTAAATGTATTATTGTTAAATTGACCATAACTGACTATTGGGGGGTGAAGCCTTGAAGTATGAGCCATGATATCTCTAGAGGAAATAATCAATTAATGAAGGAAAGGACTGGTGGTTGAATAATCAACCATCCCCATGAATGGAAACATGGGCTGTCAGCCCAACGTACCTCAGAGACTTGTAGACCCAAGCTTCCTTCTGATAGAAGGAACATGATAGGTCAGAAAAACTTCCAAAATAAGGAAGGTAAGATACATACACACAGAAGATAAGGAAAGGGAACAAAAAGAGGAGAGACATTAGACGGGAGCACAAGCTTGGAAGGATATGTTCAAACCAAAAGGAAGTGCATATAACATGACTTGAAGGGCCCGAATGTGAGCTTGAGGCTGAGGAAGCATCTGATAAACCTCACAGGGATATTGTGAAAAAGAGAAGGTCTGATAGTTAAGATTTCCGTGTGGGTGATCCTATTGTATTAACTATAGGTCTCAGAGGGGTACCTTCTTTGTGTATTTTTGGTAGACCATAAATTCTCGAGGTGATCTCAGTGTTGGGAAACAATCTATTTTTCATCCTCTCATCTAAGCTGGAGTTGTTGATCGCTTTCTTCAATTCCCTTATGATATTTTTAATAGGGTTATTCAAGATCTTCCTGTAACTACTGCAAGAAAGGTGTTCACTCATTTTGGTGATGTAATCTTCTTTATTCATGATAACCATGGTGCCACCTTTATCATCTCTGAGAATTACTAGGTTATTGTTTTTTCGGAGGTTATTTAGTGCCAGGCGTTATTCTTTGCTGATGTTGCTTCTTGGAGGTTTTGATTTCCCGAGGATAACTTCACAGTCTTGTTTGATTGGGTCTCTATCTTCATCTACTAAGGTTTTGATGATATCTTCTATGCAACATATGAGGTTATCTACCGGGATAGAGGAGGGGGAAACAATGAAATTTAAACCCTTTTCGAGTACATTTAGTTCGACATTGTTCAGTTCGTGGGAGGAAAGATTAATTACATTCTTTACGTTACTGTTGTACGAACTATTATTATTACTAGCACAACCGCAAAGTGGTTGGTGTTGCGGCCGGTGAACGCCGAAAGTTATCTGGACGGAAAACACTCTGGTGAATTGAAACGCACGGACAACTGAAACACACATAGAGCTGAGGTAATTCCAAAGGTTAATCAGTTAAACGTGGCAATCATATGGTGGTACAATAATTTCTTAATATGATTAGGTAAATGTTAAGAAGTAAATAGGTTAACTGATGCATTAAAAAATACAAGGAAGTTATGAAGAGTAAATCACATTCATTGATTTGGGAGGTCGACTAAGAATATTCCAGCATTTTCAATTGTTATCCATCAGATTAGAATTTTAGATTAAAAGGTGATTAATTGTGCCCATCTCCAATAGGTATATGCCTTTCGGCATAATTATTGAGTTGTTGTTCGAGCTTCTTACACTGCCTTGCGCGAGTTGTTCTTCTTACGTTTTCAACCTTCAAAGCAGTTTGTGCATCTATAATTGTCCACAGTCCTGGATGAATGGCGTGTGCGAGTTTCAAGTGTAGTTTGAGGGAAGTTTTTGATAGGAAGTAAAGTGCGTGTCTGTTCTTTCTAATCTCGCCCCTAACTATGGATTTACCTAATGCGTAGAAATCCTTTTTATTCCATTTGTTCTTGATCTTATGCTCAATGCAAGCGAATTTAGGTAAGGCATTATTGTCTCTACAACGTTTAAAGAAATCAAAATTTGTTTCTTTTCTCTTGATTTTCACTCTAAGCTTTTTGAGTTCATGAACTTCATCCAGAATCTCCCTTCCGTACAGGGACATAATTTGATAGTTAATATTTCTGTGGTGGGAGTTTTGTTCAGAATTATTCAGAAGAACCACAATATTCATTTTTGCATGTCAACGTTTTGGATCCACAACAGGATCCATCTTTAGGACATAAAATCCTGAGGAAAAAACAAGAGAGGAACCCTAATAAATATTAAAGTGGAGGGAGGAACCTAAGGTCAGCTAAGAGAGACACTAGGGTTTACTAAAAATTACAACAAAAAAAAATATAAAAATTGGAGTGGAGGAAGGCTTAAAGTAGGCTAGGTGAAACCCTAGGGTTTACTAAAGAATTCTTAAATTAAATCTATCTATAATAAATTAATTGTTTGATTAATACTTAAGTGGTGAGTTAAGATAAAAAATTTTAATACAATATGTTAATTCAATGAAAGGAATATTATTATTAATGTTAAATGCTAGGTTAGGTTGAAAAAAGGTTTAATGCAAATGGTGGTGATAATAATAATGTTAGTTTAGGTTCAAATTAGAATTAAATTAAAAGTGGTAACATAAATTATAGGGGATCAAGAAATTAATTTATTGGTATTAATTAAGTAAGTTAAGTTATTAAATTAATTCTAAAAAACTCGGGGGAGAGAAATGTTAAGACCTAGAAAAGGAACTTTAGAGAGCAGTGTGGTTCATAAGTCTTAGGGTTTAGGATTTTATTGTCTTCTTTCTCGGATGAGAGGAATCCAACTATCACTCATCTTCAGACCAGTGTCTCTATTTAGGTTATTAGGATTATTAATGATTTCAATAGCTTCTCTAATTTGACGTTTAAGGAGGTGGTCTTCTTTTGCTAAGATTTTGGTGTCTTCTAAGCGTACATAATGCTTTGTTGTGAGAGAATGTTCGACTAATGCTGAGGTATTAGTTTGTCCATTCTTAATGTCAGCACCATGTTCTTTAATCTTGGTGTGGAAAGAGCAGCATGTTTCTCCAATGTAGCATTTGCCACAAGAACACTCTATTATGTA
This sequence comes from Picea glauca, assembly GCA_000966675.3. Taxonomy (NCBI): domain Eukaryota; kingdom Viridiplantae; phylum Streptophyta; class Pinopsida; order Pinales; family Pinaceae; genus Picea; species Picea glauca. The sequence continues at coordinate 455,301 of JZKD02S1703260.1, forward strand.
AACTCCTTTGCAATTAAGTTGGTGTAGTTTATCTTTTACTGATCTCATTTTCTGTTTGATGGTATCAAGCGGTTTGAATGAGGTCTTTATATCTTTTTTGTTCAGGATTTTGGCAATTTTATCAGTAACTCCTTGGATGTAAGGTAGGTAAGTAGTGGGTTTTGGGGTTTCGTTGTTTCATTGTTGAGGTCTATTATTTTCTCTTTCTAGAGATTTCCTCATAGTGTTCTTAATATATTTATCTTTGTAGCCTATTCTCTTGAACACTTTGCGAAGATGATTTTTCTCTTGTTCTAGGTGTCCTTTATCTGAAATTCTTATGGCTCTTGTGGATAAGGTGTTAAGAAATCCTAATTTTTGGTTGGGGTGATGGTGGGACTTGGTGTGAAGGTAGTTTTCGGTGTGGGTCTTTTTTCTGTAGACTGAATGTCCAATTTTCCCGTCTTGTTTTCTGTTGATTAGTATGTCTAGTAATGGGATGCTGCCTTTGTGTTCGAGTTCCATTGTGAATTTAATGTCTTCGGATAGATTATTAAGATGCTAGAAGAATTTATCTAGCTCTTCTTTCCCATGGGGCCAAAGTACATTAGTATCGTCAACATATTATTTCCATCTCAGTGGTTTCAGGGGATAAGAATCTAAGGATTTCTTTTCAAAGTTCTCCATGTAAAGGTTGGAAACTATGGGGGAAAGTGGAGAGCCCATTGCTACACCACTGGTCTGTTCATAAAAATATCCTTGGTAGCTGAAGAATGTGGTACGAGGAAATACTTCAGCTAGTTTTGTTGTTTCGGGGTCTGCTACCTTATTGACGACTAGGATGGCTTCGTTAAGGGGGATCTTAGTGAAAAGTGAGACAACGTCAAATCTTATGAGGGTGTCATTTGGATTCACTTTTTCATGCTTAATAATGTTGATGAAATCATTTGAGTCTTTTATGAAGGAATCCGTGTGACCTACTAAGGGGCCTATAATTTTTGCGACATATTTGGCAAACTCATAGGTGGGTGATCCTATTGTATTAACTATAGGTATGAGAGGGGTACCTTCTTTGTGTATTTTTGGTAGACCATAAATTATCAGGGTGATCTCGGTGTTGGGAAGCAATCTATTTTTCTTCCTCTTATCTAAGCTGGAGTTGTTGATCACTTTCTTCACTTCCCTTATGATATTTTTAATAGGGTTATTCAAGATCTTCTTGTAACTACCACAAGAAAGGTGTTCATTCATTTTAGTGATGTAATATTATTTATTCATGATAATCATGGCACCACATTTATCAGCTCTGAGAATTACTAGGTTGTTATTGTTTCGGAGGTTATTTAGTGCCAGGCGTTCTTCTTTGTTGATGTTGCTTCTTGGAGGTTTTGATTTATTGAGGATAACTGTGCAGTCTTGTCTGATTGGGTCTTTATCTTCATCTACTAAGGTTTTGATGCTATATTCTATGCAACATATGAGGTTATCTATCGGGATAGAGGAGGGGGAAACAATGAAATTTTAACCCTTTTCAAGTATGTTTAGTTCATCATTATTCAGTTCGTGTGAGGAAAGATTAATTACATTCTTTACGTTGCTGTTGTACGAACTGTTATTATTACTAGCACAGTCGCTAACTCGCGGCTGGTGAACACCAAAAGGCGGTTGTTAAACTTCTCGCTTAGTTAAAAAAACCTTAATTAACACAGTAAAAACGCCAGGCCCATGAAAATTCGTTTATATTTTTTAATCAGGTAGATGTGGCAATAAGTTAGTAAATACAGTAATTTTTAAACACGATTAGGTAAATGTAAAAAAGTAAACATATAAACGGATGTCTTTATAACAACTCCGAAGTTAATGGATGAAATCAGAGCCATTTATTTATTGTGACGACTAAGAATATTCTAGGCATATTAAATCTCATCCATAGAAAACATATTAAGAACTAAAAACCTATTAAATGTGCCCATTGTCAATAGGTGTACGCCTTTCGGCATAATTATTGAGTAGTCGTTCGAGCTTCCTACATTGCCTCGTGCAAGCTGTTCTGCTTACGTTTTCAGGCTTCAAAGCAATCCATGCATCTATAATTGTCCACAGTCCTAAGTGAATGGCATGCACATCTATAATTTGAACCTAAACTAACATTATTATTATCACCACCATTTGAATTAAACCTTTTTTCAACCTAACCTAGCATTTAACATTAATAATAATATTCCTTTCATTGAATTAACAAATTGTATTAATTTTTTTTAATCTTAACTCACCACTTAAGTATTAATCAAACAATTAATTTATTATAGATAGATTTAATTTAAGAATTCTTTAGTAAACCCTAGGGTTTCACCTAGCCGACTTTAAGCCTTCCTCCAGTCCAATTTTTATAATTTTTTTTTGTAATTTTTAGTAAACCCTAGTGTCTCTCTTAGCCAACCTTAGGTTCCTTCCTCCACTTTAGTATTTATTAGGGTTCCTCTCTTGTTTTTTCCTTAGGATTTTATGTCCTAAAGATGGATCTTGTTGTGGATCCAAAACATCGACATGCAAAAATGAATACTGTGGTTCTTTCGAAGAATTCTGAACAAAGAGAAGGTCTTTGAGAGATGACATAGTTCCCTAGTGATATCATGGCTTGGAACGAGGGTGGAAAGAGTGCTAAGAATGAATGCCTCTGAGCCTATGGTTGGGAGGAAAGGCACACACCCACAATCAGTTTGTTGGATGAAATATGTAATAGATAAGTATCCTTATACCCTATGTAATCGAGTTGTGACTATGTAATAAAGTTGGATACCTTGTGAATGACAGAGGGATGTACATGTTTACTTAATGATTATACTGTATCTCCTTATTCTTGTTTAAATTGTGTATTTAAGTAAGTATGGAATTGTCTGATTTGTATACGTAAATGCCCAAGCTCTGTGGTGGCTTAAGTTAAAATAAGTGGACTGTGAGTTCATCGACCTTGGCCACAGTTTTCACAGGTGCACGTCGACACTCCTAGTTTCCCTCAGTCTCTGGGAGGATGGAATCTGTAAATATCAGGAGAGGTAGTGCAGATATGCACAGAGTCTCTATGAGGTGGGAAGAGGTCGAGAACCTCTTAAGTTCTAGACTTGATGAATGAGCACAAGGGGTGCACAGAAGAATTCTTCTAAGTGTCAAGTTCAAGAGAAAGAGCGAAAGATCTTAATACTTTCAGAGATAACAAATCTCAGGAAGGATAGCGAGATCCAAGTATAGAAAGGGGAAAATACTTTGTAAGGAAGGTGAACGAACGATATCTGTTCGAGAAGAGCCAAGGTCTGTTGTGACCATTGGATACGGGAAAGAACATGGGATTTAACCCCTTGAGTCCTTCGGACTTCACGAGTCCGACGAATTGAGCGATTTCGTCATAAGGGAGTAAAAATCCCTGAAGTCCTGAAGTCCCAATGTTAATCTGGGCCTTAGATATAAGGATGCCTGGGATCCTTCTCGACTATCCGATATATGAGATCGAAGATTCACGCTTTGGGAGAATTGTGAATTTGAATGGAAAAAACATCCGAAGTTCAAAGTTGCGAAGGGATCTGGACTGTGGATCTCCAGATCCTTTGGGATCCTTTTCGACCATAGGATATATGAGTTCAGAGCTCCCTCTTCGAGAGGATGGTGAGCTAGAGTGGTTAAAAATCTCAGAACACTGAATTCCCCATTAGCCTGTGTGTTAGACGAAGGCTAAGCTAGTCATTGGATAGGTTGATGGATAGACCTTCCCTATGAGAGGTAGGAACCTAGAGATGGCACGATCGATATGAGTCCACACAGTCATCACGTGGTCCTCAACTAATGAACGATGAAAAACTTCATAAAGGTGAAAGATCTAAACCAAGGGTCAGTTTAGCGCCTGGTAGCAGTCGTTAGAAATCTACAGGTAAGAGGAAGAGAATAATTCATCTCAAAGGGATGATTTGAGATTATATAGTTAAGGAAAATGAAAAATTGTGATGCCCTGCCCCTTAAAAGAGCAGTTAGGGGCCGGGTGTGTTACACACCGCCACTTCCTAGATGGGTCTGTTCAACATGAGAAACAACTGGTGATGTTGTCGATGATCCTTTTGATCAGCGTTGGACACATTCTCAGTTCCAGTGAGCCTCTTCTCTTTAGGCTTAAGTTTTAGAGACTCATGATACAAATACATTTTCAGAAGCTTTAAGTCATCTAGATTTGGATACAAAAATGAATGAAGAGTATCATTCTTTAATGGAAAATGATACTTGGGATCTTGTACCTCTTCCAAAAGGAAGAAAACTTGTCAGATGTAAATGGGTCTACATAACTAAGTATGCATTAGATGGAAGTGTTTAAAGACAAAAGGCTCAATTAGTTTCCAAAGAATTTTCCTAAGTCAAAGGAATTAACTATAATGAAACATTTTTCCCTATAGCCAAAATGAATTCCATCCGCCTTGTTCTTTCCCTTGTTGGCTCACATAAATGGGAGGTCCATCAGATGGATGTTAAATCTGCCTTCTTTCATGGGGATTTGCAAGAAGAAATCTACATGGAACAACCTCCTGGATATGTCCAAAATGACTCTAGTCTTGTTTGTCACCTTAAAAAATCTCTTTAAGGTCTTAAGCAAGCTCCCTGAGCTTGGTATACCAAAATGGAAAACTTTCTTATTGACACCGGATTTTCTAGATGTCATTCTGATCCTAATGTATATACCAAGAAAGTAGCAAGCCATCTCATAATATTTGTCCTTTATGTTGATGACCTTATCCTTACTCGTAGTGACTCAAAACTTTTAAACCATGTGAAAACCAACCTTAATAAGAAATTTGAAATGACAGACTTAGCCTTTTTGCACTATTTCTTTGGCCTCCAAGTTTTGCAAACCAATGAAGGATTTTTTCTTTCCTACTCTAAGTATGCTTGTGACCTTCTTCCTCACTTTCATATGGAAGATTGTAAACTATCCCCTTCTCCCTTCCAGTCTGGAGTCAAGCTTACTGCCACCTGTACTTCTCCCGAAGTTGATGCCACCTTGTACCGTCAGTTAGTGGGTAACCTCTTATATTTGACTCGTACCCGTCCTGATATTTCCTTTACTATTGGTATTGTTTCCCAGCATATGATGTTAAGAACCAAACATCAATATAGCATAGAAAAACCTCAGGAAAAGTACTCAACGCCTTGAAAAAGAGATAATTTCAGATAATAAGCCTCTTCGAGGGGGNTTGTCAAAGACTAGACAATCAGGGATGCCGAAGCGAGTAATAATATTCGTGTTCAGAAAAGTGATCACCTGACTTGTGTTAACCGTTTTTAGTGCGACAGCTTCAGACCATCGAGTGAAGTAATCAATGGCTGTCACAATATACTTGTGTTGCTGTGAGGATAGAGGGTTAATAGGACCAATGATATCAAGGCCCCATTACTGGAAAGGAGAGTCGACTGTGACGGGTTGCAAGGGGAAGGCTGGTTTTGGCATTCGCCCTGATGCTTTTTGACAAATGATACATTTTCGGCATAAGGCATGGGCGTATTTGAAAAGTGTAGGCCAGTAGTAACTGGCTCTTAAGACTTTATGTGACATGGTGTCGCCACCGAAGTGACCACCAGCTTCTCCCGCATGCAACTCAAGCAAGACTTTCTCTGCTTTGTCCTTTTCAAGACAACGCATCAGTACACCGTCAAAATTTTGACAAAACAGTATACCGTTGATTAGATGAAAGAGGGCGGACTTTAGTCTCAAATCTCTTCTCTTGGCAGGGTTGAGGTGACGAGGTGCTGATCCATGCTGAAGACAGTGCCTAATATCGTCATACCAGGGGCTCACAAAGTTTTGTGT
>JZKD02S1703260.1:461134-481759 GCA_000966675.3 Picea glauca
GATTCAAAATGAAAATGTCTCCTTGGTATATATAGGAGACTAGGAGGTTTAATGGCCTAAGGCCGACATAAATAAAATAACATTACTAATCTAAATTACAACTAATGGCCTAAAGACGACATAAATAAAATAACATTACTAATCTAATATGCCCCAACTAAGTGGTAATGAGCCAATATTAGGGCTTAACATATGAAAACACCCCATGAAATCCATTGGAAATAAACTAAAAGGATACTTTAGTATGTCCTGGGTATAGTTCAGTTTGGGATCCATTACAGTTTAGGGGGACTCCTTTATTTGTTGGTTTCACTGATTTAGATTGGGCCGGTGACCCTGATGATCAAAAGTGTACTGCAGGTTATATTTTCAACCTTGGTTCATGACCTATCACTTGGACCTATAAGAAACAACATGGTGTTTCACTTTCTTCAATAGAAGAAGAGTACCGGACAATAGTAAATGCAAGCCAGGAAGCCTTCTGGATTCAACATATTCTTTCATAGTTTGGATTCCGGAAGCAACATCCGACTAGCCTTTTGTGCGACAATTAGAGCGCCATCAAGCTCGCCAAAGACCCAGTTCAACATCAACACAACAAACACATCTAGCTACACATGCACTTCATCATAAATCTCATTCATGATCAAGTTATTGAAGTTCTCTTTTTCCCTATGGAGGATCAAGTTTCAAACTTTTTCACTAAGTCTCTTACATAAACAAAGTTTTCCAAACTTCGATCTATGTTAGGAGTTCAAGAAGTTGTCATTAAGGGGGGATAGGATCTAATGCCTCCTTCTGTCTCCTATTGTGTCACTATTGTAAATCCTTGAATCCTATCCCAAGTTGTTCTTAAGGGGGGATGTTAGGATATTTAGACACTTAGGATTTAGTTAAGATATACTTGGTCTAATGTGTCGATTAGGTAAAAGTGTGTTTCTTTAGTATGCATTCGTATGAATTTGTAGTTAGGAAACCCGAAACTCACAATATGTTCCCAACATAGATTGATTCGGCGGTTTATGTTCTCCTCGATTTTAACAACTACAATAATCTGTGGCTTAACACTTGATTGGTCCATGATATATATTTAAAGAGCATGGAGGGTCATTTTCTGATGATGGATTGTGAGAAACTCTCTTGTAAAATCTCTCTGTAATCTATTTCTTTTGCATTAATAAACTTCTCCAAGTGGCCGCATTGGTTTGGGCCATCGATTTTTCCCCGTAGGGGTTTTACCATGTCAAAACATCGGTGTGTTTATATTTTAACTGGATGTGTGAGTTGTTACTGAAGGTGTCCGTCCTCTGTTGGAATACTTGTGTTGTCGAACATGTAAGAGAGTCTATTAAATTTTCTTTTTGTAAGCCCATGTTGTAATGCAATTCATTAATTTGAGATGTTGGAGAACAATCATACTATCTAAAGAGACTTGAAGATTAAGTGAATTATGTCATCCATATGTGTAATTTGAGTTCTTTTTATTTTTTGCTGTGTCATCTCTAATTTGCAAATTAATCATCATTTTATGAGTTTTTGGATAAGAAGCACATCATCATTTTTTTGCAAATCACCTCAATTTGATCGGGAATTAATTTTTAGTTAGGTTAGATTCCATTTGTATAAATTTTAAATGAATTAATGGTATCCAAGAATTTTCAGATCAATAACTTCCAAGCAAAGAAAAGTGGTACTCCAGGGACAAGGTAGAAGAAAAATTTCCTCACCTCATTTAGTAAATATTTTGTGGACCAAAAGCCTCCCTAAATGGGGAGTTATGATTCAGATTGGATCATTATATTATTTTCATCTATCTCAAAACTTCTAGGTGGAAAAATTAGAGGAATCATCATGGAGGGCCATTTTGGAGGTTGGTCTAAATTTGGAAATTTGGGTTCAAAAAACCATATGCAATTTTTTGGATCCCCCATCTATATTCTACACATTGAGACCTTTCTAACAATGCAAGAATCATCTCAATCAGAATTCATATGAGAAAATTATGGCTCACGTAAGTTGACCTACCGTATTGATCACAATGTTGCGAGTGGATGCCACATCATCCCCCATTACTTAAACGTGTCGAGATAGTCGCATGGTGGATTTTCTAAAACACTCTAGAAGGTCCAAACCTGTTCACTAATTGAGAGTTGAGGAAGTCAATACGATAACCCTATATGGGCATCAGACTATGTTGAATACTAGGCTTCTAGGAGGAGAAGGGGTGTTGGTTTTTCTTCATATGAGATATGAGAGATATTCGATATATTATTACAATAATGAGTGTTCCATATATGGGAACATAAGGTGACCATCCATGAAAGGATGCATCCCTTGAATAATCAATAACTATATATTATTATCATTTACTTATTATATATGATATTTAATAATAAATAATAATCATATTGTTAATTATTATCTTTAGAGAATGTCTTCCCGATGTTGTCTAAACATAAACACTCCCTCTCAACGAGGGAGACATTCTGCAACATGCCACTCTTGTTTTTGAAGTATACAAACTTCACCCTAGACTCATGACACTTGTCTGTCAGTCTTGGGAGACATATCTCTCCCACCTGAACCGAGGAGAAACTCCTTTTGTAGCTTTCCCTCTGAGCCAATTAATTCAGGCTCACTCCAGGTCCACACGTAATAACATATAACATCTTGAGTCTTTATCATTCCTTTTCAAATCACTATGACTAGGAAAAAGACTATACCGATATCTTTCACCACAGGCACACACCTATGAGTGAATGTCGTCTTGATGCTAACTGACATGTGGAAATCACTTCAAGCACCTCGAGTCCATATTATTTCTTGTCATGACCAAGGAAGGACTACACTTGGGCCCATTTATCACAAGTGCACCTTTGTGATAAATGTATCCTATCTCCCTTGGTCTACATCCCAATCTAGGAGAAGTTCTGCCCGATGCTAAAACATCAACACTCCCTCTTAGCTAGGGAGGTATCTTTCCATAGTAGTACACAACTACTGTCTAGAGACACACAGTCTCTGCCAGTAGTACAAAACCACCATAGTAGTAAAATATCTTTCACACATGGCACTCCCATGTGGACTTCTAGAGGCTACTCCCTCTAGGAACACTTAGGGTCAACTCCCCATAGTGTGAGACATCAAGGGTCAACTCCCTTGTCATGTCTTCATGTTCTCACCACATGGGACGATGGGATATAATCCCAATTGTACTTATTACTTATTGAATAAGTGTTCCACTTATCCCTTCTCGAATAAGTGTCCTCACATATCAAATCAACTCAATTCACAAAGGAGTACGATCTGGAGAAAGTTTGTCACACATGGCACTCCATGTAGACTTCTAGAGGCTACACCCTCTAGAAAAACTAGGGTCCTCATGGGATGTGTCCTGATGTTCTCTCCACAAGGGATGCTGGGCTATAAGCCCAACCACACTTATCCCTTCTCAGATAAGTGACCCACTTATCCCTTCTTGGATAAGTGTCCTCACAGATCAACTCAATTCATAGAGGAGTATGATTTGGAGAAAGTTTGTCACACATGGCACTCCATGTGGAATTCTAGAGGCTACACCCTCTAGAAACACTAGGGTCAACTCCCATAGTGTGTGACGTCAAGGGTCAACTCCCTTGACATGTACTCATGTGCTCTCCACATGGGACGTTGGGTTATAAGCCCAACCACACTTATCCCTTCTCGGATAAGTGCCCCATTTATCCCTTCTCAGATAAGTGTCATCAAATATAAACTCAAATCATTCACAAAGTAGTACAATCTAGAGAATGTCTCAAGAAGATATAAACATCAACACTCCCTCTCAGTGAGGGAGGCATTCTCTGCCACGCCAAGTCTGTCACAAAAGTACTTGAACTTTGTCTTGGTTTGGTAAGAACATCAACAACCTGCTCATCTGTAGGAAGGTACTGCACCATGTCTAAGATGTAATGGTACTTGATATTAATGTGGTTCGATTTTTCATGAAACATTGGATTATCAGAGATCTTCACACAACTTTGGTTACCATAATGAATAATGGTGGAATCCATCACATGTTTGAATAAATATGCAAGGATCTTGTGAATACACACTGCTTCATGGAATGTCATACTTAATGCAATGTACTCTGCTTCTGTTGTGCTCAAAGCCACATAGGTTCATTTCCTGCTACACCAGGAAACCATGGAAGATCCCAAAGTGAAGCAACACCTGAAGGTGTTCTTTCTGTCCACTGTGCTCCTTGCCCAATCAAAGTCAATATATTCTTGCCATATTATATCAATACTGGGAGTATATCTCATACCATGTCGAACTGTGCCTCGCAAGTATCTCAACACATGTTTCACAACAATCTAGTGTGTCTATCTCGACTAACTTATAAACTGGCTAAGTGCACTCAATACATAGAAAATATTTGGTCTAGTGTTAACCAACTACATCAATTATCCAATCAGTTGTCTATACAAAGTCAGATCATTTTCCTCAAAATAGAAAGAAGACACACTTAGCTTCTTTAGATTCGTCATCATTGGTATAGCCATGGGCTTGAATTTCAGTATCTCAAACTTCTTCAATATATCAACTGTGTACTTCCCTTGACTCGGGAAGATCTCATCAGTTCTCTGCCACACTGCTAGTCCCAAGAAGTAGTGAATCATACCAATGTCCTTCATCTCAGAATTAGAGGCCAACGGATACTTGCATTCAATAATAAATATCTATGTACTTGTGAGGAATAAATCATCAACATAGAGGACCAAAATCAAGGCCTCACCATTAACATTTTTGTAGTACAGGTTGGGATCAACAACACTTTTTCTGAATCCAAAACTCATCAGGTGTCCATCAATCCTCGCATACCAAGCTCGAGGTGCCTACTTGAGTCCATACAAGGCCTTCTTCAACCTACACACATGAGACTCCTTCTCATGTATGACGAAACCATATGGCTGCTCGATGTATATTTCTTTCCCAATCTCTCCATTGAGAAAGGTTGTCTTCACATCCATTTGATGTAGTTTCCAACCCATGGATGTTGTGAGGGCAATAATCATTCGAATAGAAGTGGATCAAGCAACATGAGCAAATGTCTCCTCATAATCTATTCCCTCCACTTGAGAGAATCCTCTACCAAAAAAACTTGCTTTGTGCTTCTCGATGCTTCCGTCAGTTGTATGTTTGATCTTATAGACCCATTTGGAAGTCACTACAGACTTCCTTTCAGGTCTCGGAACAATATACCACACATCATTCTTCATGATGGACTGATACTCCTCCATCATGGCATCTCTGCATATTAGATGCCTCCTCATAACACGAAGGCTCATAATCAATGATGTGGCTCATAGTTGCAGCATAGCATGAATATCTTTGAGGTCTCTTGCACTCTCGGAAGTTACCATGAGGAGCTACATGTCTTTTTGCCTCCTGCAGAGTCTGACGAGTCCATGTAGGTCTCTTTTGACCTACTACAATATCTTTGGGAACATCAACTGGAGGGGGAGAAGGAATCATCTCTTCTTTTTTCTCACTATCAATATCCATGTGAGATCCTCTATATCTCATGAAGGCTACCTCCTCCTCAAAGGTAACATCTATGCTCACCTCAATCTGTCTCTGACCAGGGATGTAGATCTGGTATGCCTTCGAAGACTCATTGTACCCCACAAATGTATCCTTTTTTTTTTTTGCATGAAGGATCTAGCTTGGCCCTTTTCTTCTTGGGTACATGAATGTATACTGGACACCCAAATATCTTAAGTGTATAACTTTAGACTTCACTCCAGTGAAGGCCTCCTCGGGAGTCATGTTCCTCAAAGTCTTATGAGGAATTATATTCTGAACATACACTGCAATCATGGATGCCTCTACCCATAGAAACATAGGTAAATGTTAATCATACTAAGTAATCTTGGACCATACTTGATAATTGAGGTTCCTTCATGAAACCAATGTCTTAGAAGACATTCATTCAACACAAATCTTGTATGAGGAACATACCCTACTGCCCTCATTTCGCAAGACAATCTCTCCAACTCTGCATAGATTTTCTATATTTGTTGATGGGATCTATCTCCAACAAGGAAAACATGAACCTGCTTATTGATCTTAATCCAACTGCATCCTGGTGAATTTTTAATGCATCTACCTTTCATCATTCTCCGTACTTCTTCAATGTCACTCCATCTTCCAACTGCAACATAGATGTTTGAGAGAAGTACATAAGGTGTAGCATCATTTGGGTTCAATTCAGAAATGCATTCTGCCACACGTTCTCCCAACTCTACATTGTTATGCCATCTACAGGCACAATGCAAAGAACTCCAAAGAGAAGCATTTGGTTTTATTGGCATTTTAGCCATGAGGCCTTTGGCTTCATCTAGCTATCCTGCTCGACCAAGGAGATCAATCATGTAGCTATAGTGTTCCATTATTGGGGTAATGTGATAATGTTGTTTCATGCAATTGAAGTATCGATATCCCTCTTCCACTAAGCCTGCATGGAAACATGCAGACAAAACACCAATGAATGGTTCGGTTTCATGCTACAATGTTTGATCAATTCAAAGAGCTCAAGGGCTTCCCTAGCACAACCATGCATGGCATATCCTGTAATAATTGTTTTCCAACATACAGTATCGCATTGATACATTTTTTCAAATATGTCCCGCGCCTTCTCCATGCTCCCACATTTTGCATACATATCCACAAGGGTATTTTCCACAACCAAGTCGGACTAACATCCCTTTGTTATTATTATTTATTGTTTTATGGATTTCCATGCCATGTTCCAGAGATGCCAAATTAGCACATGCCAAAAGAACACTGGAAAAGGTAAAGTGATTGGGTTGGATGCCTGTTTGTTGCATCTGGTGAAAGAATGTCAAGGGAGAATGTTGGACCTGGAATATGCACTTCTTCTATTTTTGAAACTACATTATCCCTTCTTCAAGTTGGTATTGGGTAATCAGTCCCTCCCAAAAGTGCAATTGCATTGAGTAGCCAATGCGAGCATATATGCACATGAGACAATTCCTTCACATCTGTTCTCCAACAAAGATTTTATTTATTCTATTAGATCGAATCCTCTCAGAGTCAAGTTGGGTATAACATCATTCTCTGCAATGTTATCTTCACTACTATTGATCATAACAGACGCCTCTCAATCTCGAATGAAACAATCATGAAAGTGAAAACGTAGCAATACCGCGAGGATGGACTTGTCCTTGAGAAACCATTTCCGCACTATGTTTCAGACAAGATGCTTTTCTTTGGATATATCTGTGTATGTTGGGCTCAAGAACATGGCGATAAAACCCATAGAAGCCTCATCGCCCAGAAATTAGGTTTAGAGGAAAATCATATCTCTCGTTTTACTGACATAATTTTATGGAATAATGTAGCTTGTCTCCAAGAAGCAAGTTTCTTTCAGGATCATGGGCCCTCCTGTGAGGGAGTTAGCCCAGTCCTGCTCTGATACCATGTTGTTTTTTCTTCATATGAGATATGAGAGATATTCGATATATTATTACAATAATGAGTGTTCCATATATAGGGAACATAAGGTGACCATCCATGAAAGGATGTGTCCCTTGAATAATCAATAACTATTTATTATTATCATTTACTTATTATATATGATATTTAATAATCAATAATAATCATATTATTAATTATTATCTTTAGAGAATGTGTTCTCGATGTTGTCTAAACATCAACAAGGGGTTCCACTCTATGTTATTGTATTTTTTTTCTTGTTATCGCGGTATTTGTACTTTTGCAAATACCACCACAAGATCCTCAAATATTGTGTAACAATGGAAGAAACTACCAATTTCACCTTAGTAGGATCTTCCCTCGTTTTAGTGATAAACGATATCCACCGCATGGGATGATTCACTAGTGAACTCAAGAGATCAAATAGAAAGTTTAGTATCCAAGCGTACCACCCCCTATCTTCATCATCGGTTTGTTGATCTAGGTCTAGGAAAAATAAGAGGTTGCGGGTGATTTTTTGTACCTTCCCAGAAAAAGAAAACTTTGCAACATATATATGACAATTACCAAGATAAAGTATGCAAAAAAAACCCTCTTTAGACACTAGACAAGATAAATTGCAATGGTTGTTACAAATTTGCAGCAATAAACAATTATATCACAACAATAAGTGATTTGTAACTGTAACAATAATTATTGTTTAAAAATTCCACAATTGACCACAAAAAGTAAGCATATAACCAATAGAATATTATCCAATTGTTAAAGGTGATTTTTGAGTGAGTTAAGCCACATTTAGATGAGTGTACGCAACAATTTAGTGTAGTTTTAGATGGTTGTAGCAAACTTTTATAATAAAAACAAGTAATATAATGAATTTTTTGGGGTTAGAGTTAGTATAAAAGATACTTGAGAGTTTTGAGAGAGAGGTTTTATCAATCATTTCACCACAAGAGTTGCTTCAAGACTAGTTCCTTTCTAGGGATATGCAGTCTCAAATGCATCCAAGCTTGAAGGTTGATCTACTTGAAACCAAGAGGTAGGATTTAAACCCTAAGGTGAAAACCCATTTTGGCCTTAGGATTTATATCTTGAGGAGATGAATGTCTAGGGTGCAAGCACATTTGGGCCCTAGATATTGTTTCTCCCTTCTTGTAGCTTCAACTAGGTCAAAGATCAATTGTCTAGGGATAAAATCCTAAAGTGTTATCAATTTAGGGCTTTAAGGTTCTAACCTTAGCAAGGAAAAATAACCAAGTTTATACAAATAATACCTTGTGAGAGGAAGAAGCACTTATTTTCCTCTCATAGGGTTTCAATAAACAAGACTTCTTGCAAGAAAATAACAATTTCACCATAAACATCATTATCATAACAAATAATTACAGAAATTTACTTACTTCATCCAAGAAACCAAGAGCATTTAACCCCAATTGTATAAATATCCATCCAAAATTAGCCAACCATCCACAAGAGATACATTCCAAGCATAGTGCATGAGAGAGAAAGACCAATAACCCCTTAGGGGCCAAAAATTTCAAAAGTAGTTCTCACAATAGTGAGGAAGAGATGATCCTAAAATGAAAATGATGGTTGGTATTTTTATATGAAGCTACCCTAACACATTTGTCAACATAAAGTGCCAAAAACAAAATAGAAGTGGGTCTGACCCCTCATTTAACCTTTACAAAGTGTAATAAATGTAAAATACACCATAATGAACCACACATGTCAGACGTCAAGTCTCCTTTGGAAAGGAGGGGGCCTCCAAAGGCCATGTGGCATCAATATAACAAGGTGAGAGAAAGTGATGTCTTTCCTCATAGAAATTGATGCCATGCATCATTAGTGCCCCAGGAAATCACCAAACCCTAATTGCATCAAGATATAGAAGGTGAATTCATCACCAAAATAAGGCCATCGTCCAGGATCCATGTGTTTCATTGAGTCCCTAAGAAGTTGAATCTCGTCTTTGTAATGTCTCTAACTGTCTGCTACTGCAACATCCCTGGCCCTGGTGAAAAATAAGCTCTGGGGTACTCTACCTAGCCTATGGGATTCTAGCCCATCTATGTGCCATCATGATTGAATCTACTCATACCAAGCCCATCTATGTGCCATTATGACTGAATCTTCTCATACCAAGCCCATTTATGTGCCATCATGACTGAATCTGCTCATACCAAGCCCATCTGTCCATCGTTCAAGATTCCAAGGATGTGAAAAATGATGTTTTAAGGTGGTGAGTCACTGGATGACTCACTGCTCTCCATCACATGTGAAAAAGTCCTACAAATAAGGCATAATGTCCTGGTTACAAGCCTAGTACATCCCTCAAGAACCATGTCAGGGTCATCCAAGATAAATCGAAGTATAAAACATGGTTAGTCAAGGTTCATAATAAAAATTAGTCCTTAAAGCATGCAAAGTAAGTTGTAACTTCAGATACAAGCCATGTAAAAAATTCACCTCAGTATCCCCTTTAAGCATCACACCAGCCTAGAATCCCATGTGAGTTGACAAGTTTAAGTATGGGAGGGCCTTCATCCAACCCTATTAGGTGAGCCACCTAGACATGAAATAAAATAACCCAATTATAGGGATAGGTCTCAAGGGAAGAAAGAAATAAAGAAACCCTTCAAGAGTAAGTGTGGAAGTGATATGGTTTCATGAATTACTTCATGGCTTATGGTGTCATTTGATTCATTTCTATGAGCACCTTTTTGGAGGGTGTGCTTGCTCTTAAGTTACCTCATTATTAGGCACCATTTTTTCCAATCCCCTTTATCTTTCATCTTACTAGTCTTCTTATCATATTTGCAACTCCCCTTTTATAAGGTTTCAAGCTATAAGATTGCTATTTGGGACCAAGGTGAGCACTGAAAGGGTAGAGCTCAAGTTTTGATTGGATTTTGGGAGTCCTTTGTTATCATTCCTTTATTATTCTTTTATTAGCAGATGTAATAAACCTCTTGGCCTTCATCACCTCTTCTCATGAGAGAATGCACCATGACCCATTATCGAATTTTAGTACAATATGAGAGGCTCCAGGATGAAAAGTGTTAAGTATGGTGGAGAACGGAATGTTACCCTTGTGAGGGCCCCACTGAGGTGTTGTACTATGTTTTCATTGATGTCAAAGGATTGATTTCAAAGTGTTGATGTCTAGTATTATCTTATTAATGTGTTTGTATCATTGATGTATTGATTGTTGGATCATATGGTCATGGATATAATTGATGTCAGAGGGATAATGTCATGAGGTGTCATAGTGATGTGTTGTCATGGGTTGATATTCCATATGGATTGATGTATATATGGGTTGATGTAAGGGTTGATCATTGTTTTCTTGTCATGGTTCGTAGGAAGTACCAAACATATGAACTCCAAAGTGGTCCCCTTATGGTGAAAGACCTCATGGGAAGATGCTTTGTGAAGTCCAAATGGTTAGGTGGTTGAGCAATATTAATAGTGTGGTTAGGTAATCCAAGTTTGTTTGAGGAATAATTTTATGAATATCAGTGAATTTGTCAGTAAGACTATTCCATATGGATATTGATCGCCATGCCATTTCTGATGATATGTGGAACATCACATAACTCATCACGGTTAGAGAGTTATGGCCATGTGAAGTTGGAGAACCCTCATGTGTTGTATAGAATCCCCTAGAAGGTCAAAGAAGCCAAAGTATTCTAGAAGATCCTAGAATAAGTTGACCAGTCAAAGTGGTTAGTCATGGGTTAAGTGGTTGCAACAAGAAAAAAATAAAAAATAAATTAGTTGCAACTAGAAGTAGAGAGTTTACTATTTGTGGAGAAAGTGGTTATAAGTGGGTTAGCCCCAAAATAAGGAAGTTGGTTAGAGTTGGAAGATACTTGGAGAAGTATAAATAAGAGATCAAGGGTATATTGTGAGGTCAATCTCTAGAGTATATTGAAGATCTATTTTGATGAAAGGTTCATTTCACGTATTCATGGAAGCATCATAAGTTCCACATGTCTGAGGCAACAATGAAGTTTGACGACGAAAGTTTTGGAGGTTCAGAAAACCCTAGTTTTATGAAGATGTACACAGGCTGCAGTAGGCCAAGGCATGTACGTACATGGGATGAAGGAGAGAAGGGAATGTACAGTTGGAAAAGACATGAAAAAATTGAGTAAGTGCTAGTGTCAGGCTCCTAAAGTCTGAAGCAAGTTCACAGATCAACATTCTAAAGGTTTAGATTTGCTACATAGGTTTTTGGTATGGGTACTTATTGTTTTGATGTTTATATTTTCTCATGGTATGGTGAATGATTGAGGCATTCTTTGTATGGTTGTTTCAATGTCTGAAAATGGTAGCTGGTTGGTTGAGTGGTTATGTTCTGATGTGGTTGAGGGATTTCTATGTTGTGTAATGGTGTATGCATGAGGAACATGCATAGATTATTGGATGGTATATATATGTTTGTTATTGGAGATGGTATAGATTGGGAAGTGACAATAAGGTTGTAGTGACAGGTCACAAATGGATGTGACAGAGGCAGAAAGGGTTTGAAGGGCCAGAAGTTTGAAGTTTCAGAAACCCTAGTTTCTGAAGGTGTACACATGTTGATATAAGGAAGAACATGTACATCTGTGTGATGCAATATAGGAAGGTCGTGTACATGTACGTGCTGCAATATAGATAGGTCACATACTTGTTGACAAATTGGATTCTATTTACAATATGGGTCTTGTACTTGAGGGTTGGATTCCTCACATCTCAGTTGGTACTGAGATACACATGCTAGGTCTTGCATTGAGTTTTGGTGCTCTCTTGGAGTTGGTCTTCTATTTCAGTTGGTGATGATAAAAATCAAGGATTGTAGTCCGTAATATAAAAGAAACTTATACATATATGTGGTGTTCCTTGTGTTCTTTATTGTGATGGTGCATAGCTCTTTATTGTTAATGTATGTCATTGATATATATTTACATGCAAGAAACTAAGTATGAATGGAAGTAATAAGTAATGATGTTATGAATGCTGATTGCTAACTAAAGTTTTGTGAGAAGTGTTTAAAGAGCCTCACACTAATTCACCCCCCCCTTATTAGTGTGGTCAGAATGTTGAACAATTGGTATCATAGAAGGCCTTCACCATAAGCCTTAACAAGATTGAAGGAGATCCATGGACACACAAATGGATGAACATGCAGATGGAGTTCTCTTCTTTGATAAGAAATATTATTCAACATGGAGGATAGAAATGAAAGAGTATTTGAAGGCAAAAGGAGCATGCGTTTGGAACACAGTTGTTGGTGGAACAATTCCCTAAAAGAATCGGTCAAAAGGTGTAGCCCAAAGGGAAGCAAAGAAGAATGATGCAGTATCTCTTAAGACCATTTTCAATGGATTCTCAGGTTCTATCAAAGAAATCATGGGACAATGTACTTCTGCCAAGGATCTATGGCTAAAGCTAGAGAAGGTATATCAATACAAAAGTTCCATCAAGGACAATGAAGGTAAAGACTCTCCAAAATCCTCTAATTGCAATAATTCTAAGTGTGATGATGTTGAATGTCCATCTACAAATGGAGAAAAAAATCTAGAAGTAGTTTGTGTAGAATCAATTGACAGTTATCTTATAGATGAAGAGGAATATTTGTTGAAGCTTAAAGATAAAGTTTTATCTGAGTTGGACGATGTTAGCTATGAAATAGTAAATAGTTAAGCTTCTTTTGAGTATCTTGAAAAATACACTAATGAAATCCTAGAAAAGCACCCAAGGCATACCATGGAATTAAATCAAATGCTCAAAGAACAAGAAGAAAGTAAAAAGACTCAATTAGAAGAAAAAAAAAGAAGAGATCAAAAGACTAAAGAATGAAATAATTAGTCAAGCAGAAGAAAAGAAGAAGGTAGATGATGAGATTAGCAAAAGTCTTGAAGTCAATGTCAATCTAAAGACACAATTTGAAGAATCCAATAGGATATAGGAACTATTAAAGAAACAAGTAAATGAAAAGAAAGAGTCATGCCATAAGTTGGAAGTTGTAGTTGTTGATCTCAAACAGAAAGTAGAGAAGTCAAACGCTCACATCAAGTTCATGAACAAATCAACAATCTTGAATGAAATCCTAGATAGCCAAATATCTCCAAATGATAAATCAGGTTTTGGATACAACAAGGAAGTTGTACACTTTGAATCTAGCACTTACAAGAAGCATGAAGTCCTTCATTCTCAAAAGGTGGAAGAAAAGTTGCAAGACAAGAACCTACACAAAGAAATGACACCCTCAGAAGAACAGAGCTAAGAAGACATCAAGAATCCATCCCTACACGTCAAAGAAAATTAAGAAGAGAGACACCTTCAAGGTGGACAAAAATGAAAAGGTATGAAAATGTTTTTCATGGTCATTGCTACTCATGTAATGAATATGGTCACAAAGTTTTGGATTGAAGACATTATACAAGGAAATATGTTGGAATATTCCATAACATCCTAAGATGTTGGATATGTAATCAAGTGGGACACATTGCTGCACATTGTCAGATCATGAGATGTTACAACTGCAGTGGGTTTGGTCACAAAGCTCAGGATTGCTAGAATTCAAGGAGATAGTCAATGAGGAGTGCTTCTTATAGCATGACAAAAAGAAAACATGAAACTAGGAAGGAAGAAAATGTTTAAAAGATGGAAGATCATAGCTCAATTTATGAGAAGCTGGGACACTTTCAGAAGTGGATGAAGAGGACTGAAGAACTAGAATAGAATGACAACCATGAGGAAAGCTCAAGTTTGACATTTTTTGAAGCATATGCAGGATCTTATGGGAGAAGTCACGTACATACGCAAGGTGACCTATGGAAAGGTCACATACATACTCAAGCCATCTATGGAACATACCGCGTACCTGTGGTAAAAGCCTTGGAAAAGAAGGTTATGCAGATGAGTTGCAACATGGTTTGATGGTATAACTATGTTTTGTAGGTCTTGACATGGTTTGTTGCAGGTTTTCATTATTATATGTTGGCATGTGTGTTTGATATATGTATGGTGATAATACATGATTGCGTGTTGAAGCATATGCTTTATTCCTATATTGGATGCATGGTACTAACCTTAGAGTGTGGATGGAGGCATTTTCTGTTGAAGAACAATGTTGGTTATGTCAGTGAAGTTATGGAACTTTGTTTATGAGATATATCATGATGATGTGATTCTAGCTAGAGATATATCATTGATCTATCGAGACACACTTTTGGTACATGTTTAGAGGTACTATTAGCTACTTAGTACTTGTTGTAGTGAATGGTTTTTGAGGTAGATATGTTATAGTACATGGCTGGTACATATGTGAGCTCCATTGATATATCTTATGATGTATTGTTAGAGAAATATTTGTTGGATGTCTTGGTGCATGCATTTGGCATGTGGTTGAAATACATATTGGGATATGTAGTTGATAAGTTGATGAGGTAGTTATGTTGTACATCATTGATGAATCACAACTTTATCTATAGCTGATGCATGATTGGTACATATTTGGTGCATGGTTGATGCACTTGCTTTGGTACATGATGTATGGGATGATATATTTGAGATGCTTGGTTGATATATTGATGGTTGATATACATGGTGGTGGCACTTGGTTCATGGTAGAGGTATATCATGAGTGATATGAAACTTGTTTGAGGCACATGGTTGGCATGTTGGTAGAGGCATATGGTTGGTACACAGTTGGTACATGTTCTTGGCATATGGTTAATACACTCCATTGATGATAGCTTATGGTATATTTTATGGTAATGATGTACATGGGTGTTGTGCATGATTGACACATAATGTACATGGCTGATGTTTTTTTCATGATTCTCTATTCATTGTTGACATATCTTTTGCTTCATGATGTATGGTATAGCACGAGTTTGATGCATGGACAGGTACAAGGATCGCCATAGGAAGAGAAAATCATTCTTGAGCAGTTGATCTACATTTAGGTTGCGCAATAACATCTGCAATAGAAGCAAATTGTAGTGGTAGCATATTTTTCATCTTGCAGAGAAGATAGGGGGAGATTGTTGGCACAGGGGCAGACCTAGGGTTCAGCTCCAAGAGCGCACCAACAAGCCCTAACTATTGGCCCTTTCAGCAACACCTGCGAAGCAGGTGCAGTCTCACTTGAAGCAGTTATGAGGGGGTTGCAGGACAAAGATGTATACAACCAAAGGGAACATCAAGTGGAACTAACACAAGAACAACATAACATTCATAAATCACTTATCATATTAGATCTACTTTGCACATCTACTTATCAGATCTAAAGCAGTATTGCAATCACAGTATATCAATGATAGAGACAGAAGATTAATCGCACACAACAAAAAATATGCGTGGTTCACCCTTTCTCTAGGGCTACGTCCACAGAACTGTGCTATAATATATTAAGGAAAAGCATACAGTTCTTGTCTGCGCTCTTGGCTAGAAGATCTCTTCTCTTTCACTCCCCTCCCTGCACACCCAGCTATAGGGTTGATATTCACACCCAACTGAATATCTTACAATCCAGAAGGCTCTTTTACTTATCACTTCTCTCTCTCTCTCACAATACTCCTCTCTCAACTGATTCAATACCAAAATCAACAATAACAACATTATCGTACCAACCCAAAGTACCAAACCAACCTAGGCCCTTTAGACCTCTATTTATACATTACAATAATTCACTGACATCCTTAGGTCGAAACCTAGGTGTCAAAACCCTAGATACCAAAACCCTAGGTGTCTAAAACCCTAGGTCAACTTGACTCGTATTTTCAAGGCTTTGCCAACCTGTCTTTCCTTTCTTCTCGCACGGTGATCCAAAACATCCATATATGTATTTTTATGCTTGCTGAGTTGTCCACACTCCTTCTTCCTTTCTTATCTGTCATCCCCAATCTCCTCGTCCAACATATTTCTTTCTCAATCTTCACTCCATATTTTCTTCTATTTTTCTCACTTCGACCCAATATCAGTCACTGTGTCTTCTGCAAAGTTCGCTTGCTCCCTTTTCTTCCCTGATCTTTACATACTTCCACAACCAAGGGCCAACATGCCCCCAAAACTCACCTGTGACTCGTCCCGAGGCACTTTAGATATGAGCTTCCTATTTTACTTCGATTCCTGACTACACAATGCAGCCTCTATTTTCTGCTCTATGGTTCCTTTTCCTCCTTTGTGCAGACTGTCTTTTCTGTGTCTGGTACCCAGTTTCAACTGCACCTGGTACCTAAGCCCTTTTCTTCCTGCCTTCACTGAGAGCTGTGAGGCAGCTGGTTGTCATAGTACAACTTCAGCCGACTCCCATTCACTAATCCTTCCTTCCATTCTCCATTCAACATTTTCAGTTGCACAACTCCTCCTTCTGTAACATAAACGATCTTGTATGGCCCTAGTCAATGCGTTCTGAAATTCCCAGGATGTTTTATGAACTTGCTTTCATAGACTAGCACTAGGTCTCCTTGTTTGAATGCCTTCTTCTTGATGTGCCTATCATGATAGGCCTTCTCTATTTCCTTCTGAACCTGCTGATGGAATCCTACAATGAATCTATCTTCTTCCAATTCAAACAACTGTGCAAGCCTCTCTTGAACAGTGCCAGGGTCATCCATATCTGTAAAGGCAACAATTCTTAGGCTTAGTACCAAATATTCCATTGGAAAAACAACTTCAAGACCATATACCAACTTGAAGGGGGTATGCATTATTAGTTTCTTGCAAGTAGTTCTATAGGCCCATAATACTACTAGTACTCTCAAATCCCAATCATCCTTGTTCACACAACAAGTCTTGGTGAGTGTTGTCTCCAAGATCTTGTTGAAATCTTCAATTGTCCTATTTTCTTGTGGATGGTACTGTGTTCTCTTCTAATGGTAGACGTCAAATTCTTCAGTCAAGGATTCAACTATCTTATTGATGAAATGTGTTCCTTGATCACTCATAAGGATATTTAGGCATCCAAACCTGGTTATGATGTCATCAAATATGAAGCGCACAACTGTAGTTGCACTACATTCCTTTACTGCTCTTGCTTCTACCCATCTAGTCAAGTATTCTGTTGCTGTAATGATGTACCTCGCTCTTGTATGCTTTCCTGGTGGATTTATAGGTCCAACAAAGTCAATGGCCAATTTCTCAAATGCTTGTAGGGTCAGTTGTGGTGCCAATGGAATTTCATCTCTTCTGGATGGTTTCCCAACTCTTTGGCATACATCACAGGATCTGGAATAGTCCTTAGCATCTCTGTGTAAAGTAGACCCCCAAAGGCCAGCTCTAAGGACCTTCTGTGTAGTTGATTTCCTTGCATAATCTCCTCCTGCGATTCCCTCATGAGCTACTGTGAGGATCATTGGTCGTTATGCCTCCATAAAACATCTTTAAAATATCTCATCCGGTCCCATCTTGTATAGATGTCCAGCTATAAGTGAGAAATCTACAACACACACTACTAGCTATTTCTTCTGAGGAATTTTGTACTCACTAGGTGCCATTCCTGTTGATAGGAACTAGAATATCTTTGTGAAGTGGTCATCAATCTTTCTAATGGCCAGTAGTTGTGCATCTGGCAATGCATATTACAAATTAGTGGGCTCTTATCCATGGTCCAACCTTGATAAGTGGTTAGGACCTTTGTTCAGTCTCCCTGGATTTACTATGGTCTCAAAATCATATTCTTGAAATAGTAGCAGCCATCTGCATATCCTTCCCCCCAACACTGGCTCGTTGACTAGGTATTTCAATGCAGTGATCAGTAAACATTTTAAAGTGTCCGCCCAACAAGTAGTGGTGAAATTTCTGCAGTGCATACACCATGGATAATCCCTCTCTTTCAGTAGTGGTATAATTAATCTCAGCTGTAGATATATTCCTGATAGCAAAGGCTAATGGGTGGTCAATGTCTCCTATTCTTGGTTGTGATAACACATCTCCCAATGCATTGACATGCACATGAAACTGTTTGCTCCAATCTGGGAAAACCAGAATGGGTGCAGTAACCATCTTCTATTTTAGTGTGTCGAAGCTTTGCCGACATTCTTCTATCCAACTAAACTGACAATCCTTCTTCAACAGTTTCTCCATGGGTGCAATAATCTGAGCATAGCCCTTAATGAACTTCATGTAATAGTCAGTATGTCCCAACGTAGTGCACAACCGTTTGACTGGCGTAGGAGGGGGTAGATCAACTATAATGGCAATTTTAGATGGATCAACCAACAATCCTTGCTTGCATACAATATGACCTAACAATACTCCAAATGGTGAGAAGAAGATGTACTTATTTAGATTCAAAGAAATTTGACACTACCTGTATTTATCCAACATTAGCCTTAGACATTCAATGTGATTTTTCAACAAACTAAACACAGTCCAGTCATCAAAATATGCTTCTATAAATTTATGCAAAAATTCTTTGAATGCTTCGACCACCACCCTGGAAAAGATGGCTGGTGCAATATTCAATCCAAAGGGCATTACTGCATATTGGTAAGATCCCCATTCTATGGCAAACATGGTCTTATGGCAGTCCTCTTTGGAAATTTAGATCTGATGGTATCCTGAAAATCCATCTGTAAAAGAATATACTTCCTGGCCCCCCACATTATCTAACACTTCGTCAGTGAACGGTGTAGGGAAGGGGTCGTGCAAGCATGAATCATTCATCTTCTTTAGACCTACACATATCCTAATCTCTCCTATTTTCTTGTCTTGCACCACCATAGGGCTAATCCACTCAGACTCTTCGACAGGTTCTATAATCCCTGCTTCCAACATTCTGTCAAGCTCAATCTTCACTTTCTCCTTGTATTTGGGTTCAGTCTGTAGGGTCTCTGTTTGGCTGGTCTTTCATATGGTTTCAAAGGGATCCTCATCTCACCCATAGGCCCTTTGATTCCCTTCATATTAGTGAACTTGGTTGGAAACAAGTCTTGATATTCATGCAGTAATTCTGTAATTTTATCAATGGTAGCAACATCCCAATAATCTCCAACGTTTGCAAAATTTGGTGTGTGCTCTGTTCCAATATTGAAGTTCTTGATTTTGATTGGCTTTCCAATGAATGGAATCTCAACTCCTGGTCATTCCACGTCTCTCTGGACCTTTTTTTCTGTGATGTTCAAATTCCTTGGATCATCGTCTTCATCGACATTGATGTTGTAGCAGCCCTGCAATTTCTGGAGAGGCATAGTACATTCATCCACTTCTTGTTCCAAAGGAAGGCTAGATGCCTCCTTGAATACTTTATGTCTCACAATATGTAATGCTTGATCTACTGAGGGATATTGAATTTCAAATAAGAAGGTAGTTACAAAATTCTGAGTCATACCTTTCCAATCTGTAGTGATGAGGCGCAATTCTTCTTGGAGGTACCAATTGATAGGTGTCGTGTCCAGCGTGTCGATGGATTTGTGTACTACCCACTGCTCTTGAGGGATATGAATATAGGATTCCTCACAACTTCACACATGGTCCTGTGGGAAGCTTCGATCTATGTAGAAAAATTTGCAGCCTTCTATTTGTGCTGAGAACCTCAATGTCATCAGGGTACGACATTATGTCCAGTCTGTGATATTACTTTTGTGCGTCCCCCACCATCTTGCTGGTGTGGCTTCCAAGGCCTCATCCATTGCCAATGACCTCTGTTGTATTGGTACACTTTCTTAAAGGTCCGACAAGAAGGTTTCTAAAGGATTTAGACCATCAAAGGTGGGTAAGTTACTTACTGTTGTGCCGATCCAGTGAACTTCTCTGGTTAATCTAGCACATCTTCTTGTAGGTACTTCATACATCTTATTCTGCCAGTTCCCCAGTGCTTCTTCCGAGTCTGATGAACATGCGTTATCACTTCGCCATCTTAATTTTCCATCGGTTGTGAGATTAACGTAATCCTGTTGTCTGGTTGTTATCTTGTATATGTTTTCTAGTGCATATGTGCAATCTTCTTCTCTGATGGGCTCTGTGTATCGCTGAACTTCATATGGATCTAAAGGTGATATGACCCTAAGTGATCCGGGGCAGGATCTTTTATGATTATGGTTGAGTTTTAAACTTGCATGAATTCATTAATCATTGAGAATTTTAACGAAAGAATGAGGAAAGAAGAGGATTATATCAGTCAAA
>JZKD02S1703260.1:507619-529770 GCA_000966675.3 Picea glauca
TCACTTTTATATCTATATAAACCCTCTTCAACTTCCTTTTGAAGTTTTAATAGATTTTCTTCTATTCTTTTCATGGGATAATTACCATCAAACTTTACACAAACTGTTTCTAGATCTTCTTATTCACTTGAAGAGAAAAATTCATCATCATCATTGCAATCAAGGGTTTTTTAGGGTTCTTTACCTTCATTTGAAATATCTTCATGATATTCCTTTTTGCCAACATCAACACATAATTCTTTGCCTTCATTTGAAATGTCTTCAAGATCTTCCTTTGTGGTATCATCACTTGATTCTTTATCTTCACTTGAAATTTTTTCAAGATCACATTTAGAAATAATACAATCAAGGGTTTTTGGAGATTCTTTACCTTTAATTATCTTTATGGAGTGATCTTCAATATCTTCCTTCTCCTTCTTGCTTTGGTATGTCTCCTCTAGATTTAGCCATAGATCCTTGGTAGAAGTGCATTGTCCCATGCTTTCTTTTATAGGGCTTGAGAGTCCACTAAGAATGGTATTGAGAGCCAATGCATCATTCTTCTTTCCTTCTCTTTGAGCTGCAAACTTTGACTTGTTCTTCAAAAAAAATGATCCACCAATGGTTTCCTTCCAAATAGCTGCTCCCATTTCCTTCAAATGTATTCTCATCTCTATTCTCCAAGTAGAATAGCTTTCCTCATAAAGGATTGGAACTTCATCATCCATTTGTGTGTTTATGGATCTCCTTCAAGATTGTTAAGGCTTGTAGTGAAGGCCTGCTTTGATACCAATTTTTGGACACACCTACCACACTTAGAGGGGGAGGGGGTGAATGAGTGTGGTGCTCTTTTCCCAAAACTTCCCTCTCACACAAAACTCCTTAGTTAACATTCAAAATTTACTCATTACCCATTGCTGTCATTTATAACCAGTTAGATGTGAACATATATCAACAATATATCATCAACAAGTCATCACCACAAAGAACACAAGATGTATGTACAATTTTTCTTTTTATTATGGACAACAATCCAGGTTTTTTCAGCAACAACTGAATAGAGTACAACTCTACAAGAGAATCAACTCTATATGCAAGACTCAACTTACATTCTCAACATCAACTGAGATAAGGAAACAATCCTCAATAGATATCAATCTGTCAATAGGTACGTGACCTGTCAATAATGCAACCCGCGTGGGTATGTGCCCTGGCTCACTACAACCTGCATATGAACACAATTGGTGTATACATCAACCTGCATATACCTTCTGATCTTCTTAGGGTTTGTCCTTCAAGACCAAATCAGATCCTCTGCAACCAATATATCATTCTCTTCAGTCTCTTACTGTCCAATTTGACCACTAGCTAGTCACAACATATCCAAACTTTCCAATAGTCTACTCATGCTCCACAATCAATCAATATGAATTCTATCTCAATCATGTATAAACAACTAGTATACCATAACAATCATGCCACCACTGAATCACAAGAGTATTGCTCACTCCATAAACCAAATCAACCAAACTCAACCACATCATAGAATCCATACCAAGAATTCCCTAAGAATTCAAATCACATCAAACAATAGTATCCATCAAGACAATAATGTAACCATACCAATGTCTCAGTGGCAGATCTGAGCCCATAGAATGAATATATGGAACCTGCCACAGTCTTCAACAGGAATTTATCAGCTCAAACACACATCTCCATGATGTTATCACTGTACCTGCCCCATCCTGATACACCCCGCATGTGTACGCGCCTTGGCTCATTACAAGCCGCGTACGCCTCATAAACTAGGGTTTCTGAAGCTCCGAGACTTTTTCCGTCAAGATCTCCGACATTTGATGAAACTTTGATGCATCCATGAGATCCTCCTCATGCTCTCTTTCTCAGAATAGATCTTCAATCATGCTCAAGAGATCCACACCAAATATGCTATCACAATAATCTCTCATAAGAGGCTCTCCATCAATACTCCAAAATATAATCTCACAAGATGCTCTCCATTGATCCACAAAAAGGATGATCTACAAGAGACCATTGCTATCATATTTATACTTTCATCATCTAGGTCACTTAACCCATTTTTAGGTCACTTAATCCATTTCTAGGTCACTTAACCTATTTTCCTTATTTAAAGGTTAACCACTTTCCATAAATAGAAAGTTCTCCAATACTTTATCATTTAAATATTCCTTCTTGATTTTGTCACTTCTCTTTATTATTTAAATAATCCACCTTGACTTTGTCACTTTACTTTATCATTTAAATAATGATTTCTTCTTTTAAATCACTTTGACTTCTTTGACCTTGTGGGATTTAATCCTTCATATGGGGGTCCTTCAATTTCGTAAGGCCATAACTCTCAAACCATGAGGAGTTATGTGACATTCCACATATCACCAGAAATGGCATGACAAGAACTATCCATCTAGGATAGTTTCACCAATAACTTCATTGATCTTAATCTCATTATTCCACATACAAGCATAGGTTCTCTCAACCACAACTCAACCACAAAGCATATTCCCGCGAGGGATTTCACCATAAGGGGACCACTTTGGAGTTCATTAATTTGTACTTCTTATTAATCATGACAAGACAATAATGAGTCATCAAGCTATGCATAATATAAAAAATCCATCTTCATCATGTATCAATGACAACTCATTGATCCATCTTCATCTATGCATCTTGATCCATCTTCATTGATTGGTTTCCACTTGACATCTATCATTCTCATCAAGGATAATACATATACATTGTTCAACAATCATCAATCAATAAAGATTTTCAATGAATCAATCCATTGACATCATTATTCTTCAATCACTTGACATCAATCCTTTGACATCAAAACCATTGGCATCAATGACAACATGATCCAACATTTACAATTCTTTTAGTAATGGAAATCGAGTATTGTTGTATTTATCTGTGTATGGAAAACTTCATGACTATTTCATTGTAATGTCTTTGAATTCATTTCTTTTTGAACATAATCTGGATCAGTGGTATCAGAGCAGGCTGCTCTTGATCATTTTTCAGCGCATGTCCCTGACAAGGTCCAAGTATATCCAGTTGGGTCTCGAGTTTTTATCTCTTGAGGAAAATCAATATCGCACACCCAAGAAACCCTCGATGGTGACAAAATAAAGACGACAAAGCATAAAATTCTATTAACCTATTTCTTGAGAAATCTCTCGCACAACAAAGGGACGAAATGATGGATAATTTTGCACACATTCTTCAACGCCTGCCGATAACAACATGTGCATATTCATCAAGCAACCATTTTGGAGGAACCTCTCCCTTCAAGGTATAAGATAATTTTCATATTCCCATGTTTGAAGGTCATATAGATCTGGATGCCCTAGAAAAATGGTTAAATCTATTAGAAGGTTATTTCTCTGTTCAAATTTTTTCTGACAGTGAAAATATCACCTTCGCACTCCTCAAGGATCTCCCCAATGTCAAACATTGGTGGGAAAATTACTGGGAGAAAATTTCCACAGAGGATTTTGGAATCTATGGGGTTGAGCCCGCTTGCTATTTTTTTGTGTATGCAGTCAAAGAACAGTACTATCCCGTTGATAACTATGAAGACTAGTACATGAGATGTACCACACTACAACAAGAGAAGATCCAAACATTGTCGGAGTTCACAAATACTTTCCATACCTTGCGCACCAAGATGGGTATCAAGGACTCTGAGCGACATCTATTTCTAAAATACCGTGGGGCTTTGCATAGGTACATTCGAACTGAAATGAATTTCCTAAACATCTCATCATTGGGAATTTCCTATCGATATGCCATCAAAATCGAGCATAAATTTAGGCACCATAACAAATGGGAATTCAGGTCTACAAATTTGCAACAACCAAAGCATGGTAAAGACGAACCTAACCAATAGCCCCTAGAAAACCAGTTCAATACACAGGAAAAAAAGGGGAAAGGGAAGACAAAGAATGACACTGGGAAGTGGTGTGACTTCCACAAAATCCCTTGACACAACACCGATGAATGTTGCTTGAAATAGTCATTGGTGGCCGAGGTCAAAGACATGGAGCTGAACCCTAATTTGTAATCTGGTCCATAAAATATTGAAAATAGATATATCATTGATGAAAAACCCACTGCCACTGTTGCGACCACAACAATTCAACCAAAAGAATCAATATATCCTAAAGAGGGGGAGTGCCACTTCCATTCATAGATGTGGGTGAAGGGGACCCCGTTGCATTTCATTGTTGATAAAGGCAGCTAGAAGAACCTCATCTTAGCTAAGGCTATCAAACAGTTGGGGTTGTCAACAACACCACACCCGCAACCATACAACATCGGGTGGCTTCACCAGGGACAATATCTCCATGTCAGCCAATAGTGTCGCCTATCCTATGGCATCCAACCCTTCAAGGATGAGGTAGTGTGTGATGTTTCCCATATTGATGTCTGTGATGTGGTTTTGGGCCAACAATATATGTGGAGACGTCATATTGTCTGGGAGGTCATCTCTATCGGATACCAAAGGTAGTTCCGACTACTGCTCCACCAAAATAGTGCCGCAAGGTAATATCTCATACTACAAAATTCATCCTCTTCACAGTC
Organism: Picea glauca; assembly: GCA_000966675.3. Classification (NCBI taxonomy): domain Eukaryota; kingdom Viridiplantae; phylum Streptophyta; class Pinopsida; order Pinales; family Pinaceae; genus Picea; species Picea glauca. The sequence goes on from JZKD02S1703260.1 coordinate 512,222, forward strand.
TGTTCAAAGGATGCACATAAGACCGCTACAACCACTACAGCCTCAACACCTTCTATCCAACAAAAACAAATTGTCAAAGAGAAAGAAGATATTGTTTCTTAACCTACAATGGTGCCTACACAATGCCCCATCAAACCCAAAGACAACAGGTTGGTGGAGCATATTCAACCCCGCTAGCAACCGGTTTGTGACAGTCTTCCACAAACCAAGCAACACAAATTCTCCAACAAAGCACACAACTCAGTAAGATTCAGATTCAGAACATGATTTCCCCTCTTCCCTTGGCACTCAACGCAATGGATACCATTGCTTCCTAAGGGGGGAGGATTAATCCAGGTGGATATTGGTGGCCACCCACCTGTTCCAACTGACTCCTTTTGCCAATTTTTAGTTCATAATGTTCTTTTTTACTTCTTTGTAATTGTGGGTTCTACACTTCTGGGGCTGTCTTGAGCCCTACATATCTTCCATGTGGACGCTGGTGGCCTCCCAGCTAATCCAACTAGATTATTTTGTATGTTTTCATGTCATCACATCTTGTTGTACTTCTAGGGCCGTTTTGGGTCCCTAAACAATGTTATTTTGGCTTGCCACAATCAAACTATAGACAAAGTCATATTTTTATGATTTAATGCATAGCTCTTGAAAGGACCTTTCCAACAAGCTATCACGGGCCTAAAACGAAGATCGTATGAAGACATTATGACCCCGGGAAATTAATGTACTAACTTACCCAAACGAGGCCCACATGACTTTTGGCGTTTCATCTCCTAGGGTTAGGTTTTTGGATGTCTAGGGTTTTGGTATTCCTGTTTAACATAAAAATGCCTTCATAGCCTCATTTTAATCATCTTCTTGTGAATGAACATAGCCATCACATCTCTTCTAAGAGATAAATCTGCCACCATTCTAGCGATTCTTACACTCTATATTTTTACAGTCTCTTTACAATTATTTCATTAATGGAAATCAAGTATTGTTGTATTTATCTGTGTCTAGCAAGTTTCATGAGTATTTCATTGTAATTTCTCTACTTTCATTTCATTTTGAACATAATCCAGATCATTCTGAATCCATATTCATTTACAACTGGTGGAACATGAAACAATGTATTTTGCTTCTGTCGTGCTAAGAGCAATACTGGATTGCTTCCTACTCTTCCATGAAGTCATGGATGAACCCAGACTGAAACAACATCTTGAAGTGATCTTTCTATCAGAAACACTTCCATCCCAATCTAAATTGGTATAACCAACCAGTCTGAAGTCATGATCTCCATTATAACAAAGAACAAAGTTCAACGTACCCTTAAGGTATCTCATCACATGTTTTGTAGAAACAAAGTGAATAGGTCTGGGCTCTACCAAATACTGACTCAATATATTCACAAAAAAACACATATCTGGCCCGATATTTGTCAGATACATCAACTATCCAATGATCTGTCTGTACAACATAACATCAACCAATTCCGACAGAGTATCAACCAGGAGATTCAGCTTTGTTTCCATGGGTGTCTTCATGGCTTTACATTCCAACATATCAAACCTCTTTAGTATTTCAACTGCATACTTCCCTTGGTTAATGAATATTTTCTCCGGGCTCTTCCAAACTTCGAGACCTAGGAAATAGTGCATTAGTCCTCGGTCTTTCGTCTCAAATTCTGCAATGAGCTTCTTCTTATAATCAGTGATGAGATTTTCTTCTCCAGTTAAGAATAATTCATCCACATACAACAACAACATAACTGGCTTATCATTCATAACCTTAAAGTAAAGGTTAGAATCATATTTACTCTTGGTAAATACTAAGCTCATCATAAAACTGTCAAATCTTCCATACCAAGCTCTAGGAGATTACTTCAATCCATACAAATCCTTTTTCAACCTGCTGACATGAGTCTTTATATCTTCAACTTCAAACCCCCGAGGTTGTTCTATATACACTTATTCTTCAATAACACCATTTAAGAAGGTTGTTTTCACATCCATCTGGTGTAACTTCCACTTCATCTTGGCTGCAAGAGCTATGATGGTTCTGATAGAAGTGTATCTGGCTACAAGAGAAAACATCTCTTCATAATCAATGCCTTCCTTTTGAGAAAATCCATGACCTACAAACCTTGCTTTGTGCTTTTCAATACTTCCATCAACAACATGTTTTATCATGTATAACCATTTGGAAGATACCATATCTATATTATTATATCTGGGAAATATTTCCCATACATCATTATTTATAATGGATTGGTATTCTTCTGTCATGGCATCAACTCATTCTTTCTTCTGAATGGCTTCTTCAAAGAAAGTAGGATCATTTTCTATGAGATCACACATCAAAGCCATATTACTAGAGAATGACTTAGGTTTCTTGATATATCTCATGGTTACTTCTGGGGCACCATAATTCTCTCCATCTTGAATAAGTTCCCTTTCCCAAGTTGGATTTCTCTTGTGAGATACCGTCATCTGGGGAGGTTCTTGAGATTCTATCATATCACGATCTTTTGGAATCTCATTATCAATGGTATTTGTAACTTCCCTCACTGGTTCTGCAACTCTGAGATCTACATGATCTTCTTCATATACTTCTTCAAGCTATCACATCCTTGATTTATTGAGTGTTGCATCTTTATCAAAGGTTACATCTCTGTTGATATCAATATGATGGTAACATGGTATGTAAATTCTGAAGGCCTTAGAGACCTCACAATATTCAACAAATATTCCCTTCTTTCCTGAAGGGTCCATATTGGTTCTCCTTTCCTTCGAAATGTGTACAAACACTGGACAACCAAATATATTAAGAAGGCTTACTTCTGGCTTCTATCCGAAGAACATTTCTACAGGGGTTTTGAACCCAAGTGCACTATGGGATGATCTGTTTTGGACATACACTATTGCTATTGTTGCTTCAACCCATAAGTGCATTGGAAGATCTTGATCATGGATCATAGTATTCACTTATTCCATTATAGTTATATTCATTTTTTCTGCTACACCATTTTCCTAAGGATTGTAGGGAGTGGTGAGCTCCCTCTTAATCCTGACATATCTGCAAAATCTTACAAATTATTTTGAGGTGTATTCTCCTCCATTATCTGACCGAGCATCTTGATTTTTCTTTCAGAGATATTCTCTATCAAGGCTTTGAATTCCTTGAATTTTCAAAACACTTCATCTTTTGATTTCAATAAGTAAACCCAAGTCTTGTGAGAATAGTCATCAATAAATGACACATAGTATACATACCCACTAAGAGAGCTTGATGGAATTGGGCCACATACATCTGAGTGGATGAGCTCCAAGGTTCCTTTTGATTTACTGTCTCTCTTCGAGAAAGGATTATTTATGTTATTTCCTTGTGTACATCCCTTCCACACACCTTCATGATCAACCTTGAAATATGGTATACCTATAATTTCTTTGTTCACATATGGTAAGGCTTTGTAGTTGATGTGAGATAGTATTATATGCCAAAGTTCCCACAGTCTCTTAGTGGAGTGAGTCAAGGTTGGATCTGAGTGACCTTTTAATTTATACAAGCCACCTTCTTCTGTTTCGATGAAAATTTCATCTTCTATGGTTTTTCCTTTAGGCCACATAAGAACTTCACCATCTATAAATGCAACCCTGAAACCTTTCTTATCTAAAGCTGAGATAGAAAGTAAGTTCTTTTTCAAACCTGGTACATATAGTACATACTTCATATTCATTGGGGTCCTTGAATCAAGTTTGTAGGTGGATTATCCTACTCCTTTGATAGGGTATTGGTAATCATCTCCAAGTGTAACTGATCCAGATTCAGATCCAGGAGCTTGATGGGGCTCAGAAAGGCCTAAAACTCAATGCTCTCAGAATGGATTCAAAATAGACATGTGTATAGGCCTCATTGATACAAACCCAACACAACTTGAATGGGCTCAAAAAGACGTCGTATGCTCCTAATATCACATTCTATTCATTTTGCCAAACAGGGAAAAAAAAGCCGACCGTATAGGCTGTATGGCCATACAACTGATGTGGCAGCACAGTTGGAAGATTTAGTATAGCTAATGTGGACCAACCATGAAGTGACACATGTCACCATTGGAAGGGTGACACGTGGTATGCTCGTATAGGTGCCACATGGCCCTACCGTATGATGACACATGGCAAGGTACATCGCTGACAGGTGGTAGTTTGACGTGGCAGAGACATGGGTGAATCACTAACTAACAAGTGGCATCGGAAATTGGAAAATAAGGTGGTGCCACATGTCCCAGTCATGGTATGGCATGTGGAACCTTGTTACTGGCTCGTTGTTCATATGCAAAAATTGTTGGATTTCGTCGGATTCGAGCTCGGGACCTCTGATGGGAGCCTATGCCTTGGGGACAGGTCGAATGCCATTGTGCCAATCATGATACTTGTTACATGAAACCCGATTTGTAATATTTAAAGTGTTTGTATGTTAAATAGGAGGTAGAAGAGGGCTGGGGATAAGCCCCAACTCACGGACATACATTACCATTTAACCATAGTATAAAGGGGCGCGGGTGCCTATACATAACCACCAATGCGGAGTAAGCACTTTCCTGCCTTTTTATTTGGGAGCTAGAACCTTGGGTTAGGTGCACCCTAAGGGCATGTGTTGGCCCTTGGTTATGGAAGAAAGAAAAGATCAAGGAAGAAGAGGTCAAACACAAACTGCACGGGAGACACAGTGACTGTCCCTGGGTCGAAGTAAGAAAAAGAGCAGAAAAGATAGAGCGAAGCACGAAAAAGAAATTCATTGAAAGAGGAGATCAGAGATGATAGATCAACAAGAGAAAAGAATCGTAGACAACTCAACAAGCAGAGAAATCCACCATTGGATGCTTTGGATCACCGGGTGAGAAGGGAGGAAAGACAGGTTGGTGAAGCCCTGAAAACATGGGTCGAGTTGACCTAGGGTTTTAGATACCTATGTTTTTGGGTAATTAGGGTTTTGACACCTAGGGTTTGACCTAAGTCTATCGATGAGGGACTATAATGTATAAATAGAGGTCGAGAGGACCTAGGTCAAGTTGGTACTAAGGTTGGGTATTGATATTGATTGAGATATTATTGTACTGTGAGAGAGAGTAGTGTTGAGAAGGAGAGCCTTCTGGTATTGTAAGATCTTCAGTTGGGTGCAAAGATCAAGTCCTACAGTTGGGTGCATAAGAAGGTGGGAGACAGAGAGAAGAATAAAGAGAAGATCTGTTGACTAAGAGCACAGATCAGAACTATAAGCTTTACCTTAATATATCCTAAGCACAGTTCTATGGACGTAGCCCTAGAGAGAGGGTGAACCACGTATATTTTGTGTTGTATGTGTGATTGATGCTTGGATCCTTGTCATTTTTATATTTTTATTTTCATTATTGTGTTAGATCAGGTGTATAGCTGTGCAAAATTGATCTAGTTGATAAGAGATATATAAATGTTGCATTATTGTTGTATTAGTTCCACTTGATATTCCCATGGTTGTAGACACCTCTGTCCTACAACCCCCCTCTTAGATTCTTTGGGTGAGATTGCATCTACTTCACAGGTGTTGTCGAAAGGGCCAGTAGCTAGGGCTTGTTGGTGCGCTCTTGGAGTGAACCCCGGGTCTGCCCCTATGCCAAAAAATGGTTCTGTTGTTGGGACAAGAATCTGTTTAGGGGAATGTCAAGGTGGTTCCCATCAAAGACTAAGATTCAAAACTGGATAGAGGATCAAGAGAGGGACTTCGCTGAGGCCCAGAACAAGAACCCTAAACTGAATACTGAAGATTGGCTACAAAGATACATCTTCATCGACATTCATGAGATTTTCTTTTGGGAAATCCACCAGGAGTTGTTTGAATGGTTGGCTAGGTTAGTCGATACCCAGTTCGAGATTAGATCTAGACCTCCTGTGGTTTGGATGCTGGTACTGATCCAGAAGGTCAAGAGAGTTGACAACGTTGTATCCAGAGAAGTAGATCATTGGTTTGATAGTACCATTGGAGGGTATATCACCGAGTTTGCTCTTGACAGAACAAAATCGTATAGCCAAACAGAGAGATACTTTTTCAAAGGACCTAGAGGAAAATTTTTGCACTTTTTGAAGCTGAGGATAAACATGCTCTTGCATGAAAACCACATCTTGAAGATACAATAGATTGGTCAGACCCGAAAAGGCTAATATTCAAGATCTCGGACAACGACAGTGACACAGAAGCAGGACATACATGTAGTGGGAAAGTATTCCAAGGGGTTCACCTTGAGAACTTGTTTAAACAAAACTACGGAGAAGAGGGTTTCTACAGTGGAGAAGAAGTAAATATAACTGACGAAGAACATTCAGATCCCACCAGAACAGAAGAAGGGGAAGCTAAAGAACTTCGCCAAAGTGAGCCAAAGACCTTAGGAACTGCGTGGAACACTGAAGTAAGTAACATTAATCTTCCTATTGTCTCAACAGTACTTAGCGGTCAGAATAACCAGAACCACCAGAGTCCTCAGAGCACTGTTACATGTAGCTTAGAATCTACTCAGACAAAAAGCCTAGTCAGGGTTATGGTAGATGAAATGAGGTTCCCTATCTTTAGAGGAGATGGATCTAAAGATCTAGATCATCATTGGTTTCTGTGTGAAGCCATATGGAATATTAAAAGTATCACCGACGAAGCCATCAAGAGAACCCAGTTCATCACTATGCTAAGGGACCGCGCACTGAGCTGGTACATGAAGCTTGTCCAAGGAATGGCACAGCCTAAGCCACTGAACAAGATCAAGAATGCGCTGATTGTAGAGTTTAAGAAACCTAAGTCGGAGTCACAATGTATTACAGAGCTAAGAGAGATCAAACAAAAGGTAGCAGAACCTGTTTGGGAGTTCGACCAGAGTTTCAAGACCCTGACAGGTCGATTAACTTTTCAAATCCCCTATGAACAGAACAAAGAATGGTTCATCGTTGCGTTGTTACCACACATCAGAGACCCTCTGATGCAACAAAATATTGCATCGCAAGCATAAGCTTTGGAAATTGCCATGAAGCTTGAATCAACACCTATGTGAGAATCGAGCTCAAGCATGAGCCAGATCTTGAGTCAGCTAACCATTTTGTCCTTACAGGTTGAGGATATGAAGAAAGATAAGGGAAAAGACAAAAGGGAATATGTATGGTGTGTAATATGCATATCAAAAGGTCATGATAAGGAACATTGTCCCTTATTCCATGAGTATTTGGCCTTAGGAGCATCGAGCCCCTTGAAGCAAGTTAACCTGCCCTGGTGCAATGTGTGCAGAAATAGGCATCACCCAGGTGAGTGATATTACATGCAGAAGTATGTTTAGACACCCACTAACTTGTACTACACATTTTGTAAATTAGTAGGGCACAATGTTTGAGATTGTAGAGATTACAATCTCCTGCATGAAAGGTTGAGAGACATATACAAGATTCAGGGTGAAGTACAACAAGAAGGAAATACTCCACAGTACAACTCTCCAAGGAGAGGAAACGTCACTCCTCATGGTGGATATAGAGGATGAGGACGAGGAGGAGGTATGGGCCGAGGCCGAGGAAAAATAATATGTTATAACTGCACGCAACTAGGAAACTTAGCAAGGGATTGTCAGAACCCTTGCACAACTTGCAGTTATTGTAACTCTTTCGAGCACATCATAGAAGAATGCCCTGTGCTACTGGATAAGCTTCAAGAAAGACAAGGACCCCAACAGAACCCACAAGTACAACTGATATATGTTGAACCTCATGGAACTGAACCTAGAGTCGTTGTCATTACCTGATGAGGCACTACTATAGGAGAGGATAAAACAACCCAAAGAAAGATTGCAAAAGAGTCAGGTATCAGGAAAGTTGAGGAGAAGACTTAGGATTTTGATGTGAAGAAAGAAAGACGAATCTTTGAGGAAGTAAGACAAGAGTTCAAGAGGAACCAAGGATCTTCATCTAGAGTGCAACCAGAAGTAAAAGAGTATGGAATGCCTCAGGAATTTGATCAATCGGCTGTGCATAAAGAAGGAAAAGAGGTAAGTAAGCTCATTGACTTTTTGTACACTTGTCTTAAATTATTTCAGGATGAGAAAGCTATACAAGAGTTACAGAACCTAATCAGGCAGTATGAGCTAGGAAAGATAGACCCCTTGTTGAACAAGGCAGTACACCAGATTGCTAAGAAGAGAAGAATAAACAAAGAATTACATTTGAATGCTCAAATAGGATAGTATGATATAGACTATGTGGTCCTCGACTTAGGGTCGAAGGTCAATGTCACAACGAAACAAACTTGGGCACTGATGGGAAAAAAAAAGCTGATATATTCCCCTATCAGGCTTCACATGGCTAATCAGCAAGTTTTCATCCCATTTGGACGATTGGAGCATGTCCCTATGGACATCAACGGATTTAGGACCTTCGCAGACTTCAAGGTAATTGAAATTGTTGATGATAGTTGCCCTTACCCTGCATTACTAGAAATTGATTGGGCCTTCAACAATTCAACTGTGGTTGATTTAAAGAAAAGACGCATGACATTTGAAGGAGATGGCCTTATGGTCATTTCACCCTTAGATCCGGATGAAGGTCCACGATATACATAGCCCATCAGAGAAGAAGACTACGCATATGAGATGGAAAACATCTACAAATTAACAGCCAGACAACATGATTACATTAACCCTACTGTTGATGGGAATCTAAGCTAGCGAAGTGAAAAAATGTGTTCATCAGATTCAAAAGAAGCATTGGAGAACTGGCATAACCAGATGTATGAAGTATCCACAAGGAGATGTGCTCGACTGACCAGAGAAGTTCGTTGGTTTGGTACCACAACAAGTAACTTACCTACCTTTGATGGTCTGAATCCTTTAGAATCCTTCTTAATGGACTTTGAAACAATTGTACCAGCACAATAGAGGATGTTGGCTATGGAAGAGGCTCTGAAAGATACACCAACAAGATGGTGGGGGACACATAAAAGCAATATCAAATACTGGACACAATGCCGAACCTTGATGACAGCATGGTTTTCAGCACAAGTAGGAAGCTGCGAAGTGAGTTACACAGGACCATGTACGAAGCTTCCCAAAAGACCATGTACGAAGCTGTGAAGAAGCCTGGAGTGACATTCCTCGAGAACAATGGGTACACAGATTCATTAACACACTGGACATGACCCCTATTAACTGGTACCTTCAAGCAGAGCTGCACCTTATCACGCAGATTGGAAAGGTATGCTTCAAAATTTTGTAACCACCTTTTTGTTTGAAAGTGAATTCCCCTCAGTAGATCAAGCATTAAATACTATGAGGCAGAAAGTATTTAAAGAGTCATCTAGCCTCCCTTTGGAGCAAGAAGAGGATGAATGGACTACGCCATTCTAGAAATTACAAGGATGTTACAACATTAATGCCGACGAAGATGATGATCCGAGGAAGGTAAACATTGCTGAGACAGAAGGCCACAGGGATGTGGAAGGACCAAGAGTTGAACTACCATTCATTGGACAATCGATCAAGATAAATAAAGTTAATATTGGGACAGAGGAGACACCAAAACTTGCCAATGTCGGAGATTACTGGGATGCTGCTACCATTGACAAAATTACAAAATTATTGCACGCGTATCAGGACTTATTTCCAACCAAGTTCACTGATATGAAATGTATCAAAGGACCCATGGGAGAAATAAGAATTCCTTTGAAAGAATATGTGAAGCCAGTCAAGAAAAGACCCTACAGATTGAACCCGAAGTATAAGAAAAAAGTGAAGATTGAGCTCGACAGAATGCTGGAAGCAGGGATTATTGAACCTGTCGAGGAGTCGGAGTGGATCAGCCCTATGGTAGTACAAGACAATAAGACAGGTGAGATCAGAATATGTGTGGACCTCAAAAATCTTAACGATTCCTATTTACATGACCCCTTCCCTACACCATTCACAGATGAAGTATTAGACAATGTGGGAGACCAGGAGGTATATTCTTTTACAGACGGGTTTTCAGGATACCATCAGATCCAGATTGCCAAGGAGGACCGCCACAATACCACATTTTCCACAGAATGGGGATCCTACCAATACATAGTGATGCCATTTGAACTGAAGAATGCTCCAACCATCTTTTCTAGGGTGGTGGTAAGCGTTCAAAGAATTTTTGCATAAGTTTTTAGAAGCCAATTTTGATGACTGGACTATTTTTAGTTTGCTGAAAAATCATGTTGAATGTCTAAGGTTAATGTTGGATAAATGAAGGCAATGTCAAATTGCTTTGAATTTGAAGAAGTGAATCTTCTTCTCACCATTTGGAGTATTATTAGGTCATATTGTATGCAAGCAAGGATTGTTGGTGGATCCATCCAAAATTGCAATTATAGTTTATTTACCACCTCCTACCTCATTCAAACAACTACGCACTGCTCTAGGACATACTATCTGTTATAGGAAATTTATCAAAGGATATGCTTAGATTACTACACCAATGGAGAATTTATTAAAGAAAGACTATTAGTTTGGTTGGACAAAAGAATGCCAGTAGAGCTTCGATACACTGAAACAAAATATGGTGACTGCGCCTATTCTGGTCTTTCCAGATTGGAGAAAGGAATTTCATGTGCACGTTGATACATCTTCCATTGCATTAGGAGCAGTACTAGAATAACCTAGAGAAGGGGACATTTATCATCCATTAGCATTTGCCAGCAGAAAGCTATCTACAGCTGAAATGAATTACACTACTACAGAGAGAGAAGGATTAGCCATGGTGTACGTGTTGTAAAAATTCTGCCATTAATTACTAGGAGGACACTTTAAAATGTTTATTGATCACTCTGTGCTGAAGTATCTGGTCAACAAGCCAGTGTTGGGGGGGAAAATATGCCGATGGATTCTCCTGTTTCAAGAATATGATTTTGAGATCATAGTTAAGCTAGGAAGAATGAACAAGGGACCTGACCACCTGTTGAGGTTGGAACATGGTGAAGAACCCACCAGTCTAGAGGATACAATACTGGATGCATAGTTTCTCACCGTCAGGAAGATGGATGACCACTTCACAGACATAGTCCAATTCCTGTCAACATGAATGGCTCCAAGTGAGTATACAATTTCCCAGAAGAAACAGCTAGTGGTGTGCACTTCAGACTTTTCACTAATAGCTAGTCATCTATATAATATGGGACCCAATGAGATACTAAGATGTGTGATGGAGGAAGATCACCCACTGATCCTCGCAGAAGCTCATGAAGGCATCACAGGAGGACATTACGCAGGTAAAGCAACTACGCAGAAGGTTCTGCGAGCTGGCCTTTGGTGGCCTACTTTACACAAAGATGCTCAAGAGTATATCGGAGCCTATGATGTATGCCAGAGAGTTGGAAAACCATATAGAAGAGACAAAATGCCACTAGCACCGTATATGACCCTACAAGCATTTTAAAAATGGGCCATTGACTTCATGGGACCTATAAACCCACCAGGAAAGCGCACAGGAGCAAGGTATATTATCACTGTGACAGAATGCCTGACTAGATTGGTCGAAGAAAGAGAAGTCAAGGAATGTAGTGCAAATACAGCTGTGCATTTTATATTTGATGACATAATAACTAGGTTTGGATGCCCTAAGACCTTGATGAGCGATCAAGGCACTCATTTCATCAACAAGACAGTTGAGGCCCTGATTGAAGAATTTGTAGTCCACCATCAGAAGAGTACACCTTACCATCCATAAGAAAACAAAATAGTTGAAGCATTCAACAAAATCTTGGAGACAACATTGATAAAGATTTGCAGTTTGAACAGGGATGACTGGGATTTAAGAGTACCAGTAGTACTCTGGGCTTATAGAACCACTTGTAAGAAATTAACAACGCAAACCCCTTTCAAGTTGGTTTATGGTCTTGAAGCTGTTGTCTCGATGGAGTACTTGGTACTGACCTTAAGAATTACTGCATTTACAGACATGGATGACACCGAAGTTGTTCATGAGAGGCTTGCCCAACTAGTTGAAATCGAGGAAGACATATTTATGGCAGGATTCCATTAGCAGGTATAGAAGGGAAGAGAGAAGGCCGATCATGACAGACACATCAAGAAGAAGGCATTTAAGAAAGGTGATTTAGTACTTATGTATGACAGTAAATTATAAGACATCCAGGGAAGTTCGGAACGCATTGGCTTCGACCATATGAGATCGCCTATGTTACGGAAGGAGGAGCTGCACAACTGAAGACATTGAAGGGAGAATGGAAAGAGGGATTAGTAAATGGGAATTAGTTGAAGTTGTACTATGACAACCAGTTGCCTCACAACTCGTAGTAAAACCAAAGGAGAAAAGGGTTTAGGTACCAGGTGCAGTTGAAACTAGGTACCAGACACAAAAAAGACAATTTGCACAAGGATGGGAAGAAGACATGTGTTAGCGTCATAAGTCACTCCTGGATTGCGACAGGAGCAGAGCCCAATGCCCATCAGTTTATGTCATGAATAAATTTAATGAAGTGATCGAATGGGTAGAGACCCAGGAAGATATCATTCTAACTCAGGAAACCTGGCTTGGTATGTAAAAACAAAAGAGGTCTTGATCTAACTTTCGTCAGTGAGTTGATTGTAAAATGAGCAGATGGAAGACTTGGTGAGATGAGTGAGCAAGACTGCCTTGGGCATCAGGCCTTTCAGTAGCTTGAGGAAGAAAAACTCAGAATACAAGATCCTCTTGGTTCAGAGTTTCGTGGAACTAAAGGGTGACTTGACTAGATCCTCCAATTCCAAATCATTCCATTGAGAAAATACCAGAACTGATTAGAAACAATGCAACTATTACAGTGATCCAACATACATCATCCTATAATAGTACAACTCGACTGGATCCTCCAATTCTGAGTTGTTCTAACACAGTGTAAACAAAGAGATCGAAAGAGGCTGACATTCATAAGGCAAGAAGTCTCAAGTGCCAATACATAACCAGAGCAACCAGTGCTTCATTTAAACTTTACAATCAGGAGCCTAGCTCAACCATCGATAGATTACAAAATGGTTAAAATGAATACATATACTCAAAACAAAACAACAATAGTGAAAACAAGTCACTGCATTAAAAACATTGCGTATGCATGTCTTCTGGCAGTCTGTGCATGCAGACTTTGAACGATCGTGCACTTATGACAGATGCAATCAGACTCCTATCTGACCTGCAAATGAATCGACATGCTTTTAATCCTTTTCCTGACTTTCCATTTATGGTGGAGACAATGTCTAACCACCTCCAACAACTTCAATAATTGCTTTCTTGGGATTGGGAATAGTCCTGGTCAACTCTGCCCTTTGGGACGTGGAGGTCTTCTCATGGTGCCACCTAGATTAGTTGAACGGTATAATGGATAAGGTGTGGAGGATCTGGCATGCTTGGCATGGAAAGGGGAAAGGGAGTGATCACGGAAACAATAGAAGCGAGACACATGGAAAGAAGAAGGATACAAGGAAAGAGCGAAGGTGATGGGATATAATGGTAATAGGGGACACATTATTTATGAAGGGCTGACGTGGAAGGGAGTGGGACATATGTCGGAGGATGAGGAGGGGCCAAAGGAAACGGGCCATGTCACGTGGTCAAGTGGAGAACAGATGGCAAGGCAGAAAACGGTATATAAGGCAACATGATAGGAAGGGGCCCCACGTTAATACCACACCATTCCAGACCCCCCTCCCCTTTATTAAAGGAAGAATGACAAAGGGAGTCCAGAATCGCTTGAGCGCCGTTTATATAGTCGCCCCAATATTGACCGTTTGAGATATGCGTGCCCAATTCCGGACCCCCCCCCCCTCCGTTAAAGGTAGAATGGCGAGGGGGCTCTGAAATGAAACCTCAGCTGTAGATCTAGGTAGGTAGATCTTGGCCGTCCAAAACTACCTGTTCGCTAAAATGACGTGCCCACCCTCTAAACTTTGGGAAAAATGGGTTTTCTGAATCTCTTTCTTCTCCCAAGGGGACACTTCTTTTAGGAAAGTACCCCATACATGATTATGTGCTAACATTAGGCTCCATGGGGGATGACACGCCCCCTACGGGCTGTCGAGAACTCTTTTGTAGCTTCAGTTCCTTGTTGTTGGGCTATGGAGTCATTATTTAAAACTTGAAGATAAAAAGAAAAACAATATTTACAACTGCAGAAGAGTCATGTGCAGCTCAAGAGAAACATCTCTTCAGGAAATTCCCATCCACAAAGCCATTGAAAACTTCTTGATCCTTCAAGTCTCATAACCTGTAGGTATTATTTGAAAATACTTCAAAGAGTTTGAAGGGCCCGACCCATAGGGATTCAAATTTGTCGTGCTTTCCCTTGTCTTGCTTAGAAGCATCCCATTTTAGTGCCAGATCTCCCATCTAGAAATCTTCCTTCTTGGACTTCTTGTCAAAAGCCTACTTGATCTTTTGCTGATGGTCCTGAATTCTATTCATCACCTACTCTCTGGCCTGCTGGACCTCTACCAGTTGATGAATTCTTCTGAACATATCATCAGGCTCCTTTTGATAATCCTGGAGGAATTTTGCTACAGTAATGGCTAGCTTAGAAGGAAAAACAACTTCTGCTCCATAGACTAATTGGAAAGGGGAGATGCCTATAGATCTCTTTGTGGTCACTCAATATTCCCATAGAGCGAATTTCAAATTTGAATCCCAAGCCTTTTTGTTGTCCTCCAACAATCTTTCGATGATCCTTATCAGGCTTTTGTTGGAGGACTCTGCTAAACCATTTCCCTGGGGATAGTATGGGGTGGAGTGAATCAATTTGATCCCAAATTGCTCACAGAATTTGGCTAATGGTTCAGCCTTGAAAGAGGTTGTGTTATCAGTAAAAATCTTTCTTGGGCAGTCAAATCTTGTGATGAGGTCTTCCAGGAATCCAATGATTACCTTGTGGGAATCACTCCTAGTGGGGATAGCTTCTATCCACTTAGTAAATAAATCCGTGGCAGTCAGGATCCATCTGTGCTGCCCACTAGAAGCAGGGTGTATTTCTCCAATGAAGTCTAGGCCCCACTGTTGGAAAGGTCCCGAAACAACTACAGGCTTTAAGGGCAGAGATTTAAGTTGTTTCTTTCCTGAGAATCTTTGGCATTTGATGCAGGATATGACCTTTCTGCAGACGTCAGTGAATAAGGTGGGCCAGTAGTACCCATCCCTGAGGATTTTGTAGGCCGTGGTCTTCCAGAAATGGTTCCCTCCACATAGGCTGTTGTGAAATTCAGCAATGATCCTTTAAAATCACCCCCAGGGGGTCTTTCCAATATAAAACTTGATCAACAAGGCAGTATTTGACTGCTTTGAGCTTCAGAGCTCTTGCCTTATTCCTTTGTAGGCCATCTGGAGGCCGCAAATCTTGCAGAAAATATATGACATCCTTATACCAAGGACATCGAGCCAACGGGGGTTCTTCTTGAGGGTCTACATCAGACAGCTGATCCTGCTAATTTTCGGAGCATTCATTGATGAAACTTACCCCCAAAGCTTTGCAATTTGCTTCAGCCAACAGCTTGGCTAAACCTTGACCTTTGATTAATTTGGTATGCCTTATTTCCAAATCAAACTCAAGGATCTTGGCTATCCATTTACTCCTCCTCCCTTCTATATCAGGTTGAATAAGAATGTCTTTAACAATAGCTGAGGGGACATAGGAAATGATTTTTGACTACAAGACATAGGTTCTAAAGGCTTTGAGTGCCTTTACCAGGGCATAGGCCTGCTTCTCCATAATGTCGTACCTGGCCTTGACATCCCTTAGTGCTCTGCTAAAATAGGTAATAGGCTGCTCTAGCCCGACCTCGTTTGTCTGTAATAAAACAATAGCCACTATGTCAGATGAGGCAAAGGAGAAAATAAGGAAATCCTTTGAGTAATTGGGACTGATAAGCACAGGAGCTTCAGTCAAGGCTTTCTTTATCTTCTCAAAGGAATTTCGAGATTTAGAGGTCCACCTTCATTTTCCTTTCTCAACATGGTTGTTATAAGCTTTACCACCTCAGCAAAGTTAGAAACAAACCTCCTTAGAAAATTAATCTTACCAAGGAAAGACTAGATTTATTTCCTAGATCTTGGGATTGACAAGGCTTGGATTTCTTCAACTTTGCTAGAATCAATTTTGAATCCTTCTGCTAATACTATGTGGCCCGGTAACTTTCCCTCCTTCATGGAGAACAAAGATTTTTTTGGATTCAATGAAAGGCCAAAACTCCTGCATTTCAGAAAAACCTTCCTGAGATGACAACAATGTTCTTTATCAGATTTGGAAAAGACTGTGATGTCGTCCAGATAGATGACCACAAACTTATCCTTTTCCCCAATGAAAGCTATGTCCATAGCACACTAAAACGTTGCCCCTGCATTCATCAACCCAAAAGGAATTTTAGCATACATGAATGTGCCCCATGGAGTGGTAAATGTTGTCTTTTCCTTGTCCTCAAGCAGAACAGAGATTTGATTGTAGCCAGAGAAGCCATCAATCATGGAAATCCTAGATGCTCCTGTTACCCTCTGCAATATATGTTCCATCTTTGGTAAGGGGTAATTGTCCTTCCGTGAGCTCCTGTTCAGGTTTCTAAAATCCACATAGAGACTGATTTCTCCATCCTTCTTCTGTAAGTTTTAAACCTACAAAGTAAAGCAATGCATATAGATTCTTAAGCAATACAGAAATTAATCAATGGCTCATACACAGAGTACACAGAGATTTTATACCGGAAACCCTCACCCGGGAAAACCTTTCTTATTTTCATTATATCGAATTTCACCATTCACCATACAATATATACAATGTTTTTAGGTATTCTGTAGAAACCAAAACCCTAATCCCTTAATCCGAGATTAATTTACATATCTGCTAAAAATAGAAAAATCCGCTAAAAATCATCAGACGCAGTTGTCGTATCTGATGCACCCACACACACACACATGCAAAGAATATAACACATACCTAAAATTCTCCCACTTGTTGTTTTCTTTGCATCCAGGGGTCCAGGGGATTATATAGTCAACAATCCAGGGCACCAATGCCCATTGTTACTCTACACCAGGAGAACTTTTCTGTGCTCACAGACTTTTTCAATGAATCTGCAACATTCTTCAAAGTGTCAACCTTTTCCAACAACACCTTCTTTTCCTCAACCATGTCTCTCACAAAGTGATACTAAACATCAATATGCTTTGTCTTCGAATGATAAGTTGGGTTCTTTGCAAGGAATATTGCACTCTGACTGTCACAGTCTAATCTCACTGCTTGTTGTACCAACCCAATACCTGAACAAAATCTTTGTAACCACACTGCTTCCTTTCTTGCATGAGTGGCTGCCATGTATTCAACTTTTGTAGTTGAGAGTGCCACTACAACCTATCTTTTGCTCATCCAACTGATTGCTCCTCCAAATAAGTTAAACACATACCCACTTGTAGATCTTTTGCGATCCAAATCTCCATCCCAGTCTGCATCAACAAAGCCATGTACGTCCACCACTCTGTCTAATCCCGATCTTCCTTGGTAGCACAATCCATAACTAGTGGTGCCAC